>SJYC01078292.1:0-49653 GCA_006408675.1 Madoqua kirkii | reverse complement strand
TCTGCAATCACTTTCAGTTGCTCCATTCATACTCTCTCTCTTGTCCTGTGACCCAAACTAGGTCTTCCGATTGTGATAAGAAAACAGAAAGATATTCAACTGGCCTGTGTGGGATGCCAATGGTTGATCTTAAGGGTTTTCTTTACCTGTATTTTAATCAATTCACTGTTACCATTAAAATTCCATCATCTACTACACATGACTTCTACTCCCATCCCCACCTTCGCTGCCTCCACCACCCCACATTCACTCTGAGCCTACTATAGAGTCTATGTTCAAAGAGCGGATGTAAATTTGAGGCAACACAACCTTAAAATTAGCCCACTGCCCAGCTATTTGTCATTTGAATTAATTTGCATCCATGAACAATTAAGCCAACAAGGTGTATGTCTGTGTCTTCATGAATGCCCTGATTTTCACTAGTCAGTGTGGCGTTTTTGTTAATCACTTCCCAGGAAGCAAATTTCTCAAAGTCACAGTTTCTCTATAACTTTCATGGTCTTTCAAAAGTGCCCTTAATCCATTCACTCAAAATCCAGTGAGATGTCCCTGTAAGTGGCGTAAATGGCAAGTTTGCAATCTACTAAGACAGGTGTCATACGGTCTCCACACTCAACCAAAATATAGATGCTCAGTGCTGCTCAGGGCACAGCTGACTCACTTGGTGAAGAGTGCAGATGACTCACTGTGAAATCCAAAGATACCACTGATGCAAATGACTGTCTAGTGATGTTTTTCCAATCTGCCAGCTCAGTTATAAGATTGGAAAGCTGCATTGCCCATTTCCTGTGTGATTCTTTTTGGCCTGAAAACAATAAAATATCCAAGCCCCTTCTCACCAGGCTGTGTCTTTCTTGATGTTACCCTAAGACCATAAAGGGCAAGGATTATAAGAAAGTGCTACCGGAACCATTACCACACTTGGAGAATAGTGACACTATGCTCATCACCATGACCTTGCTGAGATATGATACTGACAGAAACTACCCCTCTCTCTAGGCTGTCTGCGCATGTATAGAGAGGAGCTGAGGTCAGTGGGGCAAGGAACAGGTATTGAAAAAGGAACGTTGTATTTTCAAAGGAATTGAGTAAGATAACACTGATTCCAGCTCTCAAAATATTCATATCTCTGTACACTCTTCCACAAAGTCATAATAGCAATGATTATTATTTACAGAACCCTTAGTATGTGTTGAGTTTCCCTTGTGGCTCAGCTGGTAAAGAATCTGCCTGCAATGCAGGGGACCTGAGTTCAATCCCTGAGTTGGGAAGATACCCTGGAGAAGGGAAAGGCTTCCCACTCCAGGATTTTGGCCTAGAGAATTCCGTGGACTATATAGTCCATGGGGTCGCAAAGAGTCAGACACAACTGAGTGACTTTCACTTCATTTCTAGTATGTGTTAGGCATTCATTATACTAAGTGCTTTAATCACATCAACACGTTTAGTCCTTGCAATCCCATGAAGCAGGTGAGAAGGACCCTCTATCCTTACCTGTGAGGCAGTCAAGCAAAGTAAGTGAGGGAATCCAGAGCCAATTGCTTAGGTTCAAATCTGGCTACGCCACCTATCAGCTCTATCACCTTGGTCCTACCCCCATGGAGTGGTTTTGATGATTCAGGGAACTGACTTATAAAAAATAATACTCAACGTACAGGCTAGTTATAATTACTACCATACCACCAATGGTTAACTGGGAGCCACAGAGCAGGAACACGGGAAGGGAGATGTGATACAGTGGCTCCCCGAAGACCCAGCTCAAAGCAGCACTGCTAGCCAGGATGGTTAACACTGAGGAGCAGCCCTCATTGGCGATTTTAACAAGCATCTTCATCCTTCTTCCATCTGCTGCTTGTTTAGCCATCCACATACCAGAAAAAGGCACAAGGATGCTTTTTCTCTGTTATCACTAAAATCAGATCCCTGTCTCTAGGAAAAGAAAACACTCACAGCTCTAGTCCTTAAGTACAAATTCTGACCCAGTGGTAATTGTCTATTCAGGATGAATCTCCCAGGGAATAAAGTAAGTATAGTTTTTGTTTCAAGTGGGGTTCCCTAGAAGTGCCTGAGACAAGGACTTAACTGAACATGATTTATTGAGAGGGTGTTTCCAGGGGAAAATCTAAAAGGAAAAGAATCAGGAGAGGGAAAGGTAAAGAACTGAGCAAGGATGTGATCTCAGGTAAACTGTGGCCTTAGCCTGATCCATGGAGGACTCTAGAATATAAGTCACATCACAAAGTTATTCTCACCTTGAGGCAAAGAATGTGGTGCCTTTGGATTTTTTTCATTTGGTACTCTTCTAATAGTGAGTCATTGGTCCTGAGGTACTTCCAGGATGAAACAGCTGCTGTCAGCCAAGGGTAATTTCCCAGGAGAGGCAGAGGATGAGGCGGTGAGCCCAGAGCAGCCAGTGCCCACGTGACCTGGGGGATTTGGGCAGGGCACCAATACATCTACTATAGTCAGACAGTAGGACTATAAAAACAAAGTCCCTGCCCTCTTACCCTTTATACAGGCACAGGACTCCATAAAGAGTTTCATCCAGAAGAATTAAATGGCCAATCTGCCTTCTTACTCTTAAAAAAAATAATAATAATAAAATTTCTGAATCCTAAAAATCTACTCAAGCCAGGCAGACTCTCCAAGTCTCTTTGTTTTAGGAGGGGACGAAATAGGCTGGGGCTCCAACAAGACGTTCCAGTTAACAGACCTCTTGCCCGGCCCCTGACGAAATCCATTCTTCTGACTTAGGCCGAAATGGACACAGGCAAATGGAAAATCATTCATCTCTTATCTGCAGGCAACCATATTTCCTGCCTGAGAGAAAGTCAGGGCAGGGCGGGTGGGGTGGGGGACAGGGTTCTCAACCTTCCTTCTCTTCTCTAAGGAAATTATAAGAGTGAGACAGCTCAGTTACAGAAGTGTAATTAATGTCATTAAATCACTGCTGGGGAATGATTATGCCTTGAATTTAGAGGTCACTTCCCTGCAGGGATTCACAAAGGAAAAATCCTCACCCTTCCATTGTCTTACTCATCCTGACAGCACCTCCTGTGAGACAGGCAGACAATCTGCTTTGCTCTACACAGCCTCTCTGGGCAAGCGCACACACAAAATTTGGCATCCTCCGGTACTTCCCCTGGAGATCCTGTCTTCCTCAGCCCTCCCTGATGCACGCAGGTCCGGTGCCCTAGATAGTGGCACAGGGCAACATATTTAGAAATGCCCCAAGTTTGGTTTAACGCTCTGATGCCATTCTCTTGGAATTCTTAATAATTTCTGAATGATCACATATTTTCATTTTACAATGGGCCCCACAAATCACATAGCCATCCCTAGATGTATGTTTTAAGCCGAACCTGGGATAGGAGGAAATATTGCAGCAAGACAGCTGTGCCCTGTGACCTTCCCAGGGATTGTGTACCCCATGGGTGTACTAGTGCTACAGACCAAGCATTTTGGGTTCTCCTTCCAGACACAGGTAGGATTGAACCAAAACTTGTCATTGATAAAAATGTTAGCAGGAAGTGATGATGTCGCATCTGGGCAAAAGGTTGTAGAGGCTAGGGCTCCAGGCACCACACTGCCTTGTTCCTGGCTGGGTTGTCAAGATGGAGCTTCCCTCAGCCAGTCCCCAAGAAAGACTGAGCCCCCCAGACAATGTGCAATAAACCTGCTCTGTGAGCAAGATAAACGTTTGTGATTTTAAGCTACTGGGATTGTGGGGTTATTTTCTCCCATAACTTAGCCTACCCTGATGGATGCAGAGGGTCATAAACAGATTCTCAAAGGATCCTTTGCAATACTTGGAGACAGCCAGAGAGAAGAAATAGTGTGCATGGCAATGTCTGATAATGAGGAAGAAGCCTCCCACACAAAGACAAGATGGGTTAGAGGAAGCCCAGAGAGTATTGTTTAACTGATTTAGAACAACGATTCACCACTGAACCTCAGAAAATATAGCCTTATAGCAGGGCTCACTTGTAATAGTTTCTATAGCACATACATTTGAATCTGAAGGGAAAAAATTCTGATTAAATCTGTCTGTCCTTCCATCCTTGCCATTGTGCTCCTCCAACACTCAGCAAGTGCAAATTGCTTCTTTTTTTAGGATAAGGAAAAGAGGGGAAGATAAAATGACCCTGAAAGACCACAAAAGTTTCCTGGTGTTGACTAGTGAAGCTCAGCAAATAAGCAGTATTTTAATAAAATGTTTGACGGGCTTGAGAGATGCAACAGCTTAAAATAAAATCACAGCCTATTCGTCTCTCCCACAAGCAAGGAATCAAGATCACTGTGAATTTACAGTAGCCCCTGGAAGAGCTCTGTAAGGAAGGGTCTCATCCAGCTTGCAAGCTGGAACATCTACAGTGTTCTTTTATTCATGACCAAATGTTTCCAGAATGATTAAACTGGCATTGTAAATGTGCAGTCTATATCAACTGAGTGACTGGGGTGGGGGACAGGGTTCTCAACCTTCCTTCTCTTCTCTAAGGAAATTATAAGAGTGAGACAGCTCAGTTACAGAAGTGTAATTAATGTCATTAAATCACTGCTGGGGAATGATTATGCCTTGAATTTAGAGGTCACTTCCCTGCAGGGATTCACAAAGGAAAAATCCTCACCCTTCCATTGTCTTACTCATCCTGACAGCACCTCCTGTGAGACAGGCAGACAATCTGCTTTGCTCTACACAGCCTCTCTGGGCAAGCGCACACACAAAATTTGGCATCCTCCGGTACTTCCCCTGGAGATCCTGTCTTCCTCAGCCCTCCCTGATGCACGCAGGTCCGGTGCCCTAGATAGTGGCACAGGGCAACATATTTAGAAATGCCCCAAGTTTGGTTTAACGCTCTGAGCCATTCTCTTGGAATTCTTAATAATTTCTGAATGATCACATATTTTCATTTTACAATGGGCCCCACAAATCACATAGCCATCCCTAGATGTATGTTTTAAGCCGAACCTGGGATAGGAGGAAATATTGCAGCAAGACAGCTGTGCCCTGTGACCTTCCCAGGGATTGTGTACCCCATGGGTGTACTAGTGCTACAGACCAAGCATTTTGGGTTCTCCTTCCAGACACAGGTAGGATTGAACCAAAACTTGTCATTGATAAAAATGTTAGCAGGAAGTGATGATGTCGCATCTGGGCAAAAGGTTGTAGAGGCTAGGGCTCCAGGCACCACACTGCCTTGTTCCTGGCTGGGTTGTCAAGATGGAGCTTCCCTCAGCCAGTCCCCAAGAAAGACTGAGCCCCCCAGACAATGTGCAATAAACCTGCTCTGTGAGCAAGATAAACGTTTGTGATTTTAAGCTACTGGGATTGTGGGGTTATTTTCTCCCATAACTTAGCCTACCCTGATGGATGCAGAGGGTCATAAACAGATTCTCAAAGGATCCTTTGCAATACTTGGAGACAGCCAGAGAGAAGAAATAGTGTGCATGGCAATGTCTGATAATGAGGAAGAAGCCTCCCACACAAAGACAAGATGGGTTAGAGGAAGCCCAGAGAGTATTGTTTAACTGATTTAGAACAACGATTCACCACTGAACCTCAGAAAATATAGCCTTATAGCAGGGCTCACTTGTAATAGTTTCTATAGCACATACATTTGAATCTGAAGGGAAAAAATTCTGATTAAATCTGTCTGTCCTTCCATCCTTGCCATTGTGCTCCTCCAACACTCAGCAAGTGCAAATTGCTTCTTTTTTTAGGATAAGGAAAAGAGGGGAAGATAAAATGACCCTGAAAGACCACAAAAGTTTCCTGGTGTTGACTAGTGAAGCTCAGCAAATAAGCAGTATTTTAATAAAATGTTTGACGGGCTTGAGAGATGCAACAGCTTAAAATAAAATCACAGCCTATTCGTCTCTCCCCAAGCAAGGAATCAAGATCACTGTGAATTTACAGTAGCCCCTGGAAGAGCTCTGTAAGGAAGGGTCTCATCCAGCTTGCAAGCTGGAACATCTACAGTGTTCTTTTATTCATGACCAAATGTTTCCAGAATGATTAAACTGGCATTGTAAATGTGCAGTCTATATCAACTGAGTGACAAGGATTAAGTGAGACTCAGATTAAAATGCTAAGTGAGTTTGTACCAAGATCAAGCCAAATATATAGGTAACACTAAGAAAATACATGCTGAAGAAGGAGTATACAAACAACCACCTAGAGAAAACCTCAGAATAACAAACGGTGCCAGAGAAAGTGTCTTGAATGGCGAGTCACTCATTGGGGGCCAAAAGTACCTTTTTGAAAGTACAATTGCTCAGCAGTATTTAGGGAAAAAATATGCAGCCAGATAAATAACTTAACAGGTATATTCACAGTGGATTTGGTTCAAAAAGAAGGAACAATAATTAAGTCCATTTTTTTGATACAATACATGTTGATAAACAACATTTTTAGAAACCAAAAATTACTTTAAGAAAACTGCTAGATTTACTACTGCAAAAGAATAAATATGCTTTGAGTCCTGCAGAGCTTTTCTCCTCCCAAATCCACAATTGAAAGCCAAGATCAATGGAAATTTATTATTTACCAAATATTACTGTGATAGAATTAAAAAAAACACCATTAGAAAAAAATCTGTAGTCATGCAATGTCTTACATTTTAACTGTGTAATAAATATAGAAATAAAATGACAAACCTCTTGCCAGTGACATTTAAAGTGACCTGAGACATTGATCAATTAACACACAGTCAGCTCTCCATATGTACAGGTGCCGCATCCTTGAGTTCAAACAACTATAGATCAAATAGATATTTTTTTTAATTTCCCAAAAGCAAAACAACATTGTCATACACCAGCAACAATTTAAATACCATTTATACTGTATTTACATCTATTTTTCAGCATGTACACTGTATTAGATGTTATAAGTAATCTAAAGATGATTAAACTACACAGGAGGATATTGGCTGGTTATATGCAATTACTCATCCGTTTTACATAAGGGACTCGGGCATGTGGGTTTTGGTACCCACGGGGGTGCTGGAACCACTCCCCCCTCAGATGCCCAGGGACAACTGTATGCATGATATTTGAATTGATCCCCTCCAGCCTGTCTGTGGCTTTCATCTTCTTAAAATTCATTTATTTATTTCACTGTTTTTGGTTGCACTGGGTCTTCGGTGCTGTAGCAGCCTTTCTCTGGTTACAGAGAGCCGGGGCTCCTCTCCAGGTGCAATGCACAGGCTTCTCACTGCAGTGTCTTTTCTTATTGTGGAACACAGGCTTTAGGCACACGGGTTTCAGCAGTTGCAGCACGTGGGCTCAGCTGTTCCATGGCATGTGGGATTTTCCCAGACCAGGGATGGAACCCATGTCCCCTGCATTGGCAGGGCGATTCCTATACATTATACCACCAGAGAAGTCCCTTTCTGTGGCTTTCCAATTTTTCTAAATCAGCTCATATTCCATAGAATTTTTACCCCATGATTTGCAGACCTTTGCTACAACCTGTATTTTTGGATTTTCAAAGAGAACAAGAAGGACGGGAAAAGACTGGCATCTGTAAAAATTTCAGGTAGTGGCTGTAGGGGAGCAAAATTTGCCACCCCAAAAATGAGTCCTTCTGGCATGTGGATTATTTTCAGCTAAAAACAATCAAGGTCCAAAAGACTCAGGAAGAAACTTTGGCTTTCCCCCTAACTACCTAAAAGAATTTAGATAGAGGGCCTATTTCTGGAATAAAGCTATCACGGGAGGTATCTGCAAAGTAGATGTGTTAAGTGTGGTAGGAAACTCAGCAGAGCCTGAACAGCACAGTCCAATCTGTGTCCCATTTATTTAGCAAAAACTTGCTTTCTATCTCCAGATGAATCGCCTTTCTCCCCTTCAAAGTCCCAAACCACTACCTCCAACATCCTCTTTGGTCTTTAGCAAACGTATTTAAGGCGCAGGTTTCTGCCATTTTGGCCGGTTTTTTGTTTTGTTTTGTGTGTGTGTGTGTATAGGACAATCCTCTCCCATGTTTGTGTGCATGCACGCTCAGTTGTGTTCCGCTCTGCAACCCTATGGACAGTGGACAGTAACCAGGCTCCTCTGTCCAGGGGATTCTCCAGGCAAGAATACCAGAGTGGGTTCCCATGCTCTCCTCCTGGGGATCTTCCCAACCCAATAATTGATCTTCCATCTCCTGTGTCTCCTGCATTGGCAGGCAGAATTTTTACACTGAGTCACGGGAGAAGCCCTCTCCCATGTATGCTGCTGCTGCTAAGTCGCTTCAGTCGTGTCTGACTCTGTGTGACCCCATAGACGGCAGTTCCATGTATACATGTTAATAAAATTTTGTTTGATTTTCTTGGATCAATTTATCTCATGTCAATGTAATTCTTAGACCAGTAAGATAAACCTAGATTGTAGGGGAAAATTTCTTCTTCCCCAGCTTGACCTTCTGTCTGAGATATTTCCCAAGCTGCCTTCATGGAAACACTCCTTCTCAGACCCACCAAACACTCTGCATCTCTATCCTCTTGCAACTGAGGACATTCACCCCTTCGATCCTCAAGCACTGAATGGGATCTGTGGAATAGTGAGTCCCTGCTCATCGTTGTTCTTGTTCAGTCCTTCAGTCATGTCTGACTCTTTGTGACCCCATGGACTGCAACTCACCAGGTTTCCCTGCCCATCACCAACTCCTGGAGCCTGCTCAAACTCATACCCATCAAGTCTGTGATGCCATCCAACCATCTCATCCTCTGTCATCTCCTCCTGCCTTCTGTTTTTCCAGCAGCAGGGTCTTTTCCAATGAGTCGGCTCTTCACAGCTTCCCTGGTGGCTCAGAGGTTAAAGCGTCTGCCTCCAATGCGGGAGACCGGGGTTCAGTCCCTGGGTCGGAAGATCCCCTGGAGAAGGAAACGGCAATCCACTCCAGTATTCTTGCCTGGGAGAATCCCATGGACAGAGAAGCCTAGGAGGTTACAGTCCACAGGGTTGCAATCAGACATGACTGAGGGACTTCACCTCACCCCACCTCAGCTCTTCACATCAGGTGGCCAAGGTAGTAGAGTTACAACTTCAGCATCAATCCTTCCAATGAATATTCAGGGTTGAATTCTTTGAGGGTTGACTGGTTTGATCCCTTGCAGTCCAAGGGACCCTCAAGAGGCTTCTCCAACACCACAATTCGAAAGCACCAGTTCTTCGGTGCTCAGCCTTCTTTATGGTCCAACTCTCTGTCCATACTTAGTACCAAATGAGTATGATGGAGAGCCCAGAATTAAAGGAAGCTAGAGGCCCAGTATGGCACCATAGTTAAGAACAGAGCCTCTTAATCCATCCAGCTTATGTGAAAACACATCTGTTATCACTCTAGCTTCCACATCTGTAGCATAGGGGTGGTAATAATATAAAACAGACCACAAACAGAATACTCTTTGCACAGAACTGATGGGTTACCATGCACCCACAAGTCAGCAATTTATGGTTGTCATTAAGATTATAGTGAATTCCATCTCTTCTGGGAAAAATTTAAAGACACTCAGTCTCTCGGTTCCTTCCATCCTCTTAGAAGCATCACAGATCCCCACTTGCGTATGGGTACTGATCCTATCGAGTAGGTGAAAAAATGTTACTGTCCCGAAATTGGACAGAAAGATAAAATACAGACATTGAAGAAAGGTCAGGAAAAGGCAGATGCCCAGGAAGAGCGAGTTGAAAACAACATTCAAGGTCCAACTCCTGATGAGGTGTTAAATGAGGGATGGGAGCAGTCCCTGCTGTAATCCAGTTAACATTTAGCACCTAATTATCACTTCTCAGCAGAGTCCAGACTAGATAATTGTGAATTGCGACCTCCAAGCTACACAGGAAATGTTTGATGCTACCAAGCTACAGACACTAGCAATCTAGAAGCAAGTAGCAGGAGATGCAGAATATTACTCTAGTTAATCAGTGAAAGGTCATCGCTTTTCTGGATCTGCCTGCAGTTCAACAGATTCTAGCCAAACAGGATGTGGGTGATTTAATCCAAGATTTCCTTCTAAAAATGCCTCTTATAACCAGCAGTCATAGATAGAGGAGAAAATACTATCTCAGTTTCCAAACCTAGATTTTCTTTCCCATCGGATACAAAGCAGTGCTACCGATTCACACCTTTGTTTCGGGAGACATGGGTTCAATCCCTGGGTCACAAGGCAGAGCATTAGGAATGGCTTGGAAGGCTTTCCACAGAAGCAATGATATTTACGTTCAATACAATTGTTCTCACAATTCCTTGGCCAAGGATTTGGTATTTGTGTTCCTCTGCTGGAACTGCCAAAGGACATATAACCAACCTGCTAGATACTATGACTTTCCAATGACTGTCTACCAACCTGTGATCAAACACTGCATATGCACTCTCTAAGAAATGCATCAAATTTTCCTACAAAACTGAGTTGAGTATTTTTGCTATTGAATTACATTAACCCTCAGGAAAGTTGAAGGAAGACTCACAAACAATATAACACACACATACACACACAAATTTACTTTGTAGGTATTTTAGAAAAATTTCAGTGCTTTTAAAATAATTTCAACTTCAGTGTTTTTAAGAGAAAAGGAAAAGAAAGTGTTATCATTAAAAGTGTCATAATTAACACTACATTATAACAATTTTCAGATTCATATTAGGGTCCCTGAAGAGAAGGGAGAAATTGGGATAGTATATAATAGAAAGGATAAAAAAGAAGGGACTATAGAGACACTCTATTTCCTCATGCCTAAGACATTCTTTCAGAGACATCCTTCAGATGCTCTGACATCAGGATGCATCCGACAACTGACAAAGCTTTATGATTATGAGGTAAATATTATGCCAGACTTTTGTGGAAATCTTCTTTTGACAGTTTCTGGAAAGATCAAAAAAGCAACAGAATCTGAGTACACTGGAATTGGTGAAATGTAATGGGAAAGGATGAGGACACGTGGAGCAGTTACAGTCCACTTTAAACAAGTACTTTGTAGAAGAAGGATCTCCCTTTTCACACTGTAGAGTTCCCTGGGGTTTGAGGGACAGGAAGCTAGGCCCTGGTCATCCTGCTCAACATAGAAACTGTCTTTTGTACCCTGGAAAACATACCCTGGAGGGCAGGAGGAGAAAGGGGCAACAGAGGATGAGATGGTTGGATGGCATCACTGACTCAAAGGACATGAGTATGTGCAAGCTCCAGGAGACGGTGAAGGACTGGGAAGCAGTCCGTGAGTTCTCAAAGAGTCAGACAGAACTTAGCCACTGAACACCAACAAACACATTCTATTGTCAATCACTGCAATGTCAACCAAAAACAACCATCGCTTTTTTCAATAAGTGCCTTTTGGAAGGAAATTTTATAGTTTTGCAAAGTATGAAGAAATGACTTAGAATGTTATTTGAAAAATGAAAGGTCTTTAAGTGTTAAATTCTTGATTTTACAGATTTGTAAAACTGAAGACAAAAAAAAGTGATCTGTGTAAGCTTGCATTTAAAGTATATTTAGAACTCAGCATTCTAGAGAACACATAATTCAATATTCTAGATAACTTTTTCCGTTACTATATGCTACCTGTCTTTTGGAGCAACAAATGTAAATTTCCTACCTATGCCAAAACCTGTCATGTCATCTTATCCTAATCTTTAGAAGTTATGGCTGCTTCATTTGGTAGTAACTGAAGGTAACACTGAACCTTTCAAATCAAATCCAGACTTCCGATCTAATTGGATCTTAGTTTGTACAATATATGCTATGTTTTCATTGCAAAAATTGTGCCAATTATTAGAACATTCACCTCAGGGAACTGCACACTATGCTTGTTCAGTACATAACTCAAATAAAAATGAACTAGAACTCCTTCTGAGATAACTGTCCTAGAAGCAATATTCATAGATCTTCAAATACTGTTACAAAGCACTAAGACACTCTTTTCTCTAATCACTGTGGCCAACAGCAGTCCAGTGCTTAGCGACACAAATACCACTGCATCTTCTACTGCAGTTTCCATCACCTAGGGGGGTGGTCTCTTCACCTCTTTCAGGGTCTCCCACCTCTTTCTATCATTCTTGCTTCTGGTCTTATTTCTTGGACTTATTATATTAAGCTTTCAAGAAGAATACCAAACACATATTTCCCCAGTCCCATTTCCATTACAAGTTTTTCAATTCCCTTCACTATAAGAGGTTCTGAGAGTTTCTCTGGAAAATACTCCCAACTTAGTCCCTGTTTTAGACTCAAGCACTGATGATCTATATTAATGCACATATGATATGAAAAGGGAACTTTATGAATTATGCATTATCAAGCATTGCTACTATAGCTTTAATTTGCTTATCAGGTTGAGCTGCCAGTCACCTAGCAGGGCATCAAGGGAGGGACACAGGAGAGATAAGTTTTGACAATAAAATGTCTACATCATGGCTGCTCTCAGAGAAGGTAAGCATAGACAAGCAAGCTCAGGGAGCAGTGTCAGTAAAACACCAGAGGCAAAAAGAAAATCAGTAATAACAAGGCTGCAAAAAGAAATACCCTAACTTAGTGACCTGGGTTGAGATCTAACCTCTGGTATAATAAATCTTCATCCTTGTGTATATCTGTCTGTCTGCTTGTCTCTCTCTGTCTCTCTCTCTCTCTCTCACACACACACACACACACACAACAAACGAACACACACCATTCCTTAGCCCCATATTCAGGGGAGAGATAATACTCTACTTCAAGATGACCATTATTGCCATTGCTATGTGGTTACTGAGTTAACACATGCAAAGCATTTCGAAGTGTACCAGATATATGGTATGTGGTCATTCACCTAGAGCCAGACATCCTGGAGTATGAAGTAGGTGGGCCTTAGGAAGCATTACTACCAACAAAGCTAGTGGTGGTGATGGAATTTCAGCTGAGCTTTTTAAAATTCTAAAAGATGATGCTATTAAAGTGTTGTACTCAATATGTCAGGAAATTTGGAAAACTCGGCAGTGGCCACAGGACTAGAAAAGGTCAATTTTCATTTCAGGCCCAAAGAAGGACAGTGAGAAAGAATGTTCAAAACTACTACACAGTTGCATTCATTTCCCATGCTAGCAAGGTTATGCTCAAAACCCTTCAACCTGGGCTTCAGCAGTAAGTTCTTCATGTACCAAGAACCTCCAGATATACAAGCTGGGTTTAGAAAAGGCAGAGAAACCAGAGATTAAATTGCCAACACTCGTTGGATCATAAAGAAAGCAGGGGAGTTCCAGAAAAACATCTACTTCTGCTTCATTGACTGTGCTAAAGCTTTTGACTATGTAGATCACAACAAATTGAGGAAAATTCTGAAAGAGATGGGAATACCAGACCACCTTCGCTGTCTCCTGAGAAACCTGTGTGCAGTCAAGAAGCAACAGTTAAAATCTTACATGGAACAACTGACTGGTTCAAAATTGGGAAAGGAGAACCGCAAAGTTATAAGTCGTCATTCTGTTTACTTAACTTATATGAAGAACAGATCACGCGAAATGCCGGGCTGTATGAGTCACGGGGTCGAGTCAAGATTGCCAGAAGAAATATCAACAATGTCAGATATGCAGATGATACCACTCTAATGGCAGAAACAAAGAGCAAGTAAAGAGACTCTTGATGAGGATGAAAGAGGAGAGTGAAAAGACTGGCTTGAAACTCAATATTAAAAAAACTAAGATCATGGCATCTAGTCCCATTACTTCATGGCAAATAAAAGGGGAAAAGGTTGAAGCAGTGACTGATTTTCTTCTCATGGGCTCTAAAATCCCTGCAGATGGTGACTGCAGCCACAAAATTAGGAAACACTTGCTTCTGAGAAGGAAAGCTAGACAGCATATTAAAAAGTAAAGACATCACTTTGCCAACAAAGGTCCATCCAGTCAAAGCTATGGTTTTTCCAATAGTCATGTATGATGTGAGAGGTGGACCATAAGCAAGGCTGAGTGCTGAAGAATTGATGCTTTTGAACTGTGGAGGTGGAGAAGACTCTTGAGAGTCCCTTGGACTGCAAGGAGATCCAACCAGTCAATCCTAAAGGAAATCAGTCCTAAACATTGAAGTTGAAACTCCAATATCTTGGCCACCTGATGTGAAGAGCCGACTCACTGGAAAAGACCCTGATGCTGGGAAAGACTGAAGGCAGGAGGAGAAGGGGGCAATGGAAGTTGGGATGGTTGGATGGCATCACTGACTCAATGGACATAAGTCTGAGCAAACTCCAGGAGATAGTGAAGGACAGGGAACCTGGTGCACCGCAGTCCACGGGGTCACAGAGATTCAGCAACTCAGCAACTGAAGAGCAACAATAGAGCAAATGTTAATAAGCCTTCTCCTTTGAGCCTGGTAAACATGATGAGAGGTTATGTAGATGAAAGGGAAGGTATCTGAAAATCATCTGCATTTTTAATAAATTTGAAAACTTATTACATTTTCTATGATTCTAAGACACAGCATGATTATACCACTTGCACAAGCTCTAGCTGCCCCAGAAAAAGCCTACTAGGTGAACAAGATGTGTCCCCTTTCCTGTGGGTTCCTTTGTCAAAGCTGATAGGAAAACATCTAAATAAGCACTGCTTCTACTAAGTCGCTTCAGTCATGTCAGACTCTGTGTGACCCCATAGACGGCAGCCCATCAGACTCCCCCATCTCTGGGACTCTCCAGGCAAGAACACTGGCGTGGGTTGCCATTTCCTTCTCCAATGCATGAAAGTGAAAGTGAAGTCGTTCAGTCGTGTCAGACTCTTAGCGACACCACAGACTGCAGCCTACCAGGCTCCTCCGCCCATGGGATTTTCCAGGCAAGAGCACTGGAGTGGGGTGCCATGGCCTTCTCCACTACTAACAATAATAATAATAGCTAAGGACCGCCTTTTATGTGACCAATGTTTTATCTTTATTTCCTCTAATCCCTACACATACTCTGAGGCAGATATTATTAACTGCATTTTACAGGTGAGTTGACCAAGACTCAGAGAAGTTTTGAAACTTTCCCAACATGACACAGCTAGTAAGTAGAAAACCCAGATTAATTTCAAACCCAGATTAACTCCAAGGCCCCAAGTAAAATGCCTCCTCTAAAAGGCTCATATCGCTCATAGTAAGAGAATAGATAGCCATCTCAGACCTGGAACTGGTTGCTGAACAAGTAACAATATATGAGACCTGGATTCAGATCTCAGGGGTGCCACTTGCTAACTCTATGAGCCTTGAGTAAGTCACTAAACACACAGACCTTATGTACAAAATGGAGATGATTCTTGAAAGAATTATTATATTACATTTCATGTCACAGAAGTGTCAAAGCAATACATAGAACATAACAGATTCTCATTTGAAACAAGTTGAACTGAATAAGTATATTTCACTTTAGGAAACCAAAACTAATATGCCCAAAATTAGAGGTAACCAAACTCATATTTTCATTTCTAAAGAAAAGAATCCCTCTAGGACACCATTAACAGCAGGATGTTCTTAATGTGCATAAAATATAATTTAGTTTATAAATATTAACTTTATACAGCTTCCCAGGCACATTTATTTCAGCCAACAAAGTATGCCAGAAGTCTAGTAATTGAAACAATACATTTCCCTTGCATTTCTAGATTTTAAAAACTGATTTCAAAACAAATCATCAGAAACTTAAAATTTAATCACTCTATTATTTAATATTCAAGTCAATGGTGGAGGAAACTATACCACGTACCTCTCATGTGCTAGGTTTACTATGCAAGTTTCACGAGGCAGCTTCACTCATAATTACCACAAACACTACACTCCTGATAACTCCGACCCTGGGATCATGTCAGTCATCACCCAGAGAAACAGTCAATGTGCAGAGATTTCTCTCACCTATAATTACAGTAACTTCAAATATTCTCTAATCATCAGACTATGTCCCCCAACTATGAGTTTGAAAAATGTGTGCATGGTATCTTTAAAGCCAATTTAAAGTATGGGCTTCTCAGAAACATGGAAGGAAGGAGAGATAGAAAGAAAAAGGAAAGAAGGACAGAAGGGAGAAAGAAGAAAAGTAAAAGAGAGAGTGAGGAAAGAGA
Source organism: Madoqua kirkii (assembly GCA_006408675.1). Lineage (NCBI taxonomy): Eukaryota > Metazoa > Chordata > Mammalia > Artiodactyla > Bovidae > Madoqua > Madoqua kirkii. The sequence goes on along the minus strand of SJYC01078292.1, from coordinate 33,626 downwards.
GAGAAAGAAAAGAAAGAGAAAAAGAACTTTTCCAAAAAAATTCTAAAAAAGAAAGAAAAAAGAAACTTTCCCTTCACCCACACATAGACCACATCAGGCAAGCAGCAAACTCATCTATCCAGGAGATTGATGTGATAGCCACAAGGGATTCATTTACAAGGGGAAATTACAACCTTCAAAGAGACAAAAAGTGTGAGTACACCAGGCTTAGCAGTAAAGCCTCATCCATTTGCAGGTCTGTCTGTCCTACCATCCCTTCCTCCAGCTCCCCACACCTTTTTATGTTATTCGTGGTCATTTGCAGAACTAATCAACTGCTAGATGAGGTGTGAATTTGGGCTTCTTTGCTTGTATTTGGCAAGACTGCTTCCCCTACCCTGACAGATTAATTACCTGAGAATACCTCCTAGCAGCTCCGGACTCTCTAAGAGGAAGGAACAGTGGGTACCCATGCTCGCCAGTTCAAAAATAAGAGCATAATAAATGAAGTGATCCAAACACAAGGCTCTGACCTGGAGCCAAGGACAGAGAGCCTGCTGTGGGTTCTTTTTGACATTGTTTTCCTCCGCATCAAGGACCACAGAACACCAGCCCCAGGACCGCCAGCAGAATAGATGTAATATTACCGTGTGGGAGGAAAGAAAAGACACAGAGGCAAAGGAGCTGTTAGAGAGAGGCCTTGTGTAACTGGGAGGTTCGGCCTGGAGGGAGAACTTTTTTAAAGATGCAAGAGAAAGAGAAGAAGGTGGCACGGAGGAATCTGCTGCCATGGAGAAGCTGCCTACCCTCGCTGGGAACAGAACAGGGAGAGGCTGCACCTGCCCAGGCTGTCAGAGCTGGTCCTACGATCGCCAGGTCCCTGTGTTACATTAACCCTTAGGGCCAGAACTTTCATTATATTTGCAGGAGCTTGCTTCCAAGTTACCATGCAATTTCCCCTTAATTGTTCCACCTAGATCTGAGCTTCCAGCTGGTTTTTTAATGTCTCAAGGGCAGGCACCAAGCTGGCCATTTCATTTATAACTTTCTACAGGATTGGGCAGCAAAAGAATATTTGTATAGGGCTTCCAAGCTTACAGATGGCTTCTGGTACCTCAGCCCATTTATTCTTGACCACAACCCCGAAAAGTGAGAACTATTACTATTTTGATTTCATGTGGTCAAAGTTCAATGCATATATGAATGCTGCTTTGTCTGTAGATGATTCGTCCATTTTGTTAAAAGCTAATATGTATTTTAGATGGACAGATAGATAGATACTAGGTACCTATAACATATATAAAGAAAAGAAAATATCCACAATTTTGTGACCGGTGAACTATTTACAAGTTAAAGGCTTGCAGAATTTTAAATATAAGTTTTAGCTTAAAATATCTCCCAGGACTATAAAAGGATGTGACATAAAAATGAGATTACATAAGATTGGCCTTGGTCTTCAACTAAATCCAGCTAAAAGGCTTGTAGGATTCCCTGGAAGAGAAATTCCTTATCTATCAGCACAAGGGGGTTCTCCAAACCTTGTGGACACCAAGAACCATCTATAGCTGAATAAGGGGTGTGTCTAACACATATGGGGCTTCCCTGGTGGCCCAGACAATAAAGAGTCTGCCTGCAATGCAGGAGACCAGAGTTTGATCCCTAAGTTAGGAAGAGTCCCTGGAGAAGGGAATGGTTACCCACTCTAGTATTCTTGCCAGGAAAATTCCATGAACAGAGAGGCCTCATGGGCTATAGCCCATGGGGTCACAAAGAGTCAGAGATGACTAAGTGACTAACCTTTTGCTTTTCTAATATATACAATCACAGTTAAAAATTAGGTCACTCAGCCTTTCTTCATACATATATTCTCAAAAAAACAGTTCCTAGAAGAATAAGTTGGAGAAGGCAATGGCATCCCACTCCAGTACTCTTGCCTGAAAGTCCCATGGTCGGAGGAGCCTGGTGGGCTGCAGTCCATGGGGTCGCTAAGAGTCCGACACGACTGAGCGACTTCACTGTCACTTTTCACTTTCTTGCATTGGAGAAGGAAATGGCAACCCACTCCAGTGTTCTTGTCTGGAGAATCCCAGGGACAGGGGAGCCCGGTGGGCTGCCGTCTATGGGGTCGCACAGAGTCAGACAGGACTGAAGCAACTTAGCAGCAGCAGCAGAAGAAGAATAAGTTCTTTCCCATGAGAGCCTTTATATGGAGTCCTCATACGGTAGATAGTCTCACTGCCCAAGAGCCAGGATAAGACCTCGGAATGGGCCCTGGCTTCCTGAGCTCCAACTGACCCTCGGGACATGAGTGAGCAGGTCAGACGTCATACTGGAGAATACATCATACATATTAGCCACTCCTGAAGATATTTGACCTCCTTAATCAAAGGGCTCTTCAGATCTCATCTGTATTCTGAAGGATTTAATTCAGGGGAAAGGGGTCATCTAAGTAGAGAAATGGCAAGAAGAAAAGATGGTTCATCACCATCACAATTATCTCCACTTGTCCCAACAGGACCCTATTTGGAACTCCAAGAAATGCCCTGGCAGAAATCAGAAATCCATTCTTGTCATCTTCATCAACAGTATCATTATCCTCATCAACTCCCCTAGAATAAAGCTATGTATTCAACATGATTTCAATCAAAGCCCAGTAGGTTTCTTTATGAAACACTCAAACTGATTCTAGAATTCATTTGGAAGAACAAATGGTTAAGAAGAGCCAGTTTTATAAAAGGGCAGAACTGGAACCAGCCCCGCCAAGTGTCAAGAGATTAAAAACTATAGCAATTATATGGTATCAGTGTCTGAGTAAATGGATTGTTTGAGGAGAATCAAAAATAAAACAGAGTGATAAATATGTAGGAATTTAATATTTGATAAAGATGACTCTGTAAACCTATGAAGAAAAACATTAGTCAATAAGTGATGTTGGGAATAACAAACATTTTTTGAAGCAAAAGAAGATTTGTTCATACAGAGATTCATATGAATTTAAGACAATTCACATAAATTAAAGATTTAGGGACTTCTGTGGTGGTCCAGTGGCTAAGACTCTGCATTCCCAATGCAGGAGGCCTGAGTTCAATCCCTGGTTGAGGAACTAGATCCCACATGCCGTAAGTAAAACCTGGTACAGCCAAATAAACAATAAGTATATTTTTAATGTAAAAAACTTACACACATCTTTAAAACCCTAAATACTCACCAGAAGGATTGATGCTGGAGCTGAAGCTCCAATACTTTGGCCACCTGATGTGAACAGCCAACTCACTTGAAAATACTCTGATGCTAGGAAAGATTTAAGGAAAAAGGAGAAGAAGATAGCAGAGGATGAGATGGTTGGATAGCATCACTGATTCAATGGACATGAACTTGGGTGAACTCTGGGAGATGGTGAGGGACAGGGAGGCCTGGCATGCTGTAGTCCGTGGGGTTGCAAAAGTCAAGACAAGACCTATTGACTGAACAACATCTTTATAAAGTGTTTAAAAAATTAAGGAATATTGCTATGACTTTGAGGGTAGGGAAAGTTCTGCAACAAGATGCAAAATAATTTTTTTTAATGACAGAAAGAATTATAAATACAACTATATCAAAATTTAAACTATTTATCAAAAGACATCATAAGCAAAGTTAGAACATAAGCAAAAATTGGAAGAAAATAGTTGCAACACAGAGAACAAAGGATTGGTATTCCTTATTAACACTAGAAAAACGGGCAAGATATATTACCAGGCAATTCACAGAAAGGAAAATATAAATGGCCAAGAAAGGCATGAAAAATACTCAGCCCCACTGGTCATAAGCACGTTAAAACCACAAATGATATGCCTTTTCTTTCTTTCACTCTTAAGATTAGCTTTTGTTAAAAGTGTTGACAAGTTTGACAAGAGAGAATGGAAAAGAAGTACTCCTGTGTATTATGGTTTGAAATTTAAGCTGGTAGAGTCACTTTGCTGGTCATTATGCAGAACTGGTTGAAGCTAAAAATATGTACACCTTATGGTCCTACATATCTAATTCCTGATGGCTTCCCCAGAGAAATACTTGCACAAGAGAGCTGGAAAGGTATCTGTCCCAACATTGCTTATGTAAGTGAAACACTAGAATTCACTGAGATATCCATCAATAGGGAAATGGCTTTAAAACGTATCATTCACACTTAATAAGGGACTCTGCAGTAGTTAAAAATAATAAAGTTATTTAACATCTATTAACTTGGGTAGATTTTGAAATCATAGCTGAATAGAAAAAAAAGATATAGACTAATACTATGTATTTTCTCTGGGGCAAAAAAGAAATTTTATATATCTCAGTGCATAGCAAGGGGCCAGGAAAAATACACCAAAAATGGCAAAAGTAATTACCTCTCAATAGAGGAACAAAGGCTAAGAATGAAATCAAGGAGGAGAAGTGGCTTGAAGAACACTTGTTCTTATTGAAACATTTCAATATTTTTATGAGATGACATATTTGCATATAATTAAAATTTAATTTAAAACTTTTATTTGATGTTTATTGAAAATTTATATCAGGCACTGTGCAAAGTGCTTTATGGGCATTACTTCATCTGAAACTCAAAACAAGCCTCCATGTATTACTATTCCCAGTTTACAGGTGAGAAAGCTGAGTCCAGGAGAAAGTAAGTTATGGGTTTTGTTGCTTTCTCTTAGAGTGAGTTTAAATGATGCTTGGCGATAGCATATCTCCTGGTTCACCCAAGTCTTTCTCTAAAATAGATACCAGAAATTTGAATTTCTGGGTCATAAAGTACACACAGATGGAACTTCAACAGATTAACTCAAATTGACTCCCCAAGGTTGTTATATCAATTTATACCAAACTAACTCTTTTGGTTGTTTGAGGAGGAGACTCTGACCCAAGAACCGGAAGACTAGTTGGCCCCAGAGTTCCAGGTCACTGTCTTACCCCATATATTCTATCACAAAACTTCATTCTAGTCCCAGACTGATGTTTCACAAATGTTGGGCCGATGGGGTGATGGTTGACAGTCATGAAGTGAGAGTCAAAGGCCAAACAGTGTTAATCTTCCACTGAAGGGACCCTGCAGCAACTGGCAGTCGGTTTTAATTGGGTGTTCTATAAAAGCAATTTTCTCAGTGATGTATCATAAAGAAGCAAAACAATTAAGTCTCATTGGAAACACTAATGAATTATTTAGCATGAGCCAAGCAAAAAGATGCTTGCTCCTTGGAAGAAAAGTTATAACCAACAAAGACAGCATATTGAAAAGCAGAGACATTACTTTGCCATCTAGTCAAAGCTTTGGTTTTTCCAGTAATCTTGTATGGATGTGAGAGTTGGACTATAAAGAAGGCTGAGCACCGAAGAATTGGTGCTTTTGAATTGTGGTGTTGGAGAAGACTCTTGAGAATCCCTTGGGCAACAAGGGGATCCAACCAGTTCATCTTAAAGGAAATCAGTCCTGGGTGTTCATTGGAAGGACTGATGCTGAAGCTGAAACTCCAATACTTTGGACACTTGATGCAAAGAACTGACTCATTTGAAAAGACCCTGATGCTGGGAATGATTGAAAGTGGGAAGAGAAGGGGACGACAGAAGATGAGATGATTGGATGGCATCACCGACTCAATGAACATGAGTTTGAGCAAACTGTGGGAAACAGTGCAGGACAGAAAAGCCTGGCGTGCTGTAGTCCATGGGGTTGCAAAGAGTTGTACATGACTGAGCAACTGAACTGAAGCAAAAAGAAAACAGAACCTCTGTTGGACTCATCTGGAGTAAAGGAAGACAGTTTCGAAGAAACAGGTTAAGAAGAGTATAGAATGCGGGGGAGTGGAGAGTTATGTATCAAAACAGCTCACTATCTAGTGTTCCTCCCTCTAGTGGGCTTCTCATCACAATCAATTCACAAGATAAATCTTGGTAAAATTCCATTTGATCTATCTTGTCCCTGTTTTTCACTATCCCAGGAAATAAGGATAAAGTCCCTTCATCTGACTTTCAACTCTCATTCTGCTGGTTCCCCTCCTTCTGGTCTTTGCCTTTATTCTTCCATGGAAGCAGGATGTGGCTACATCTCTGAGCGTCACAGATCTATTCTTCTTTTCCTAACTAACGTAACATTGGTTGATAACAATGTCTCACGTGCACAATATTATATCCAACTTCTGTATAGACGACAGCCTGCTCACCAAGAAGAGTTTCATTTCATCGGCTGACCCCCTTTATCCATCCTGACTCCCCCTCACTCCCTCCCCTCTGGTAATCTCTACTGTGTTCTTTGTGGAATATAAAAAACAAAATCAAATGAACAAAAATAAGCCAAAAAAACACAAGTGCCTTTGTAAGGAGCCTGTCCCCACTGGTGCTAAGCACCCTGATACCTCTGCACAGAGGAGACCTGACTCTGGAAACAGACCCAGTTTGTCCTCGCACCAGCAAAGGCCCAGATCCATCCAGATGGAAAACCCCAGCACATTCTCTAAAGATCTTCGCTAACTTGGCAGCAGATTCAACTACAAGCCTTCTTACTTCTGCCTGTGTGATGAGGAGAAAAACATCACAATTTACAACAGCCATCTCTGCCGGCAAGAGGGACAAAAAGATGCTTCTTCGAAAGTAAGCTTTCTGAAGAAACAGTGTGCTTAGACACAGTGTCAATAGAACACAAAACCAAACCAAAACAACAATGAATTCACAGCGATTACCAAGGTCTGTCTCTTAAGCACCTTACTCCTTGGAAGGAAAGTTATGACCAACCTAGACAGTATATTCAAAAGCAGAGACATTACTTTGCCAACAAAGGTCCGTCTAGTCAAGGCTATGGTTTTTCCTGTGGTCATGTATGGATGTGAGAGTTGGACTGTGAAGAAAGCTGAGCACTGAAGAATTGATGCTTTTGAACTGTGGTGTTGGAGAAGACTCTTGAGAGTCCCTTGGACTGCAAGGAGATCCAACCAGTCCATTCTAAAGGAGATCAGTCCTAGGTGTTCATTGGAAGGACTGATGTTGAAGCTGAAACTCCAATATTTTGGCCACATCATGAGAAGAGTTGACTCATTGAAAAAGACTCGATGCGAGGGATTGGGGACAGAAGAAGGGGACGACAGAGGATGAGATGGTTGGATGGCATCACTGACTCGATGAACATGAGCTTGGGTAAACTCCAGGAGCTGGTGATGGACAGGGAGGCCTGGTGTGCTGTGATTCATGGGGTCGCAAAGAGTCGGACACAACTGAGCGATTGAAATGAACTGAACTGAACTGAACCAAGGTCTGTGATGTAAATACTCCTCCTTTGGCCAACTTCAAACTACCTGTGGGCCCTGAATCCCTGAATATCTAACAATCACCTCCTTCTAGCCAGCATGGGTCAACTCCAGCACATAGAAGACTCTGATTGGATTCTTTAAATAGGGAAGGCAAGCCCCAAAGGCAGAAAAACAAATAGCAACAGAATTATTTATCTGTTCCCTGAAGCTGGCAGTAACTAAAGTAACTAAAGCAGTAAATGGAGGAGTTTGGGAAGGAGAGTAAGCCAATGGGAAACGCTTGTGATGACTCCTCTGAGGACTTTATAATCAGGCAGGATATGTTCATTTGATTTAAGTGATTTGCAATGTTGTAAGACAAATTCCCTCTATAACTCTGAAGCTCTTGGTAAGAGCAGACTCCCTCTCAAACCGGTGGAGATGGTATTCCTGGGAGCAAAACACACCAGAGGGTTTCCAGCATGGAATGATATTCATTAATTCAACAGGGTGCTGAGGCTGAGATAAGCCCAATAAACTGGATGAATTCAGTAGAATCAAGTAAACAGAATTAATGAAGGAAAACATCCCATCTCATCTTATGCAATCAGAAGCTCCCCTCACCCCTCCTCGAGAGACTGGGAGCATCCCACGGCCAGGAAAACAAAGGTTCGAGTGAATTCCACTTGACCTTTAAAAGCCAGTGTGATCTCAGTGAATATCTGTATTAGAGTCAAAATAAATTGCTTTCTTTCATGTTTCTCCTCTATGTATCATGTGTTAGACACCAAAAATACATAAATAAATAAAATAAATAAATAAATAAATGAAATGAAATGAAATTTTCCAGGGCAGACTAGAAAAGTCAGTCCCAGAGTCAGTTGCTATGAACATAGCAGAAAATAAAGCAAAGTATGTGGCCAAGAAATAAGTAGAACAACAGATCTGAACCAAAGTCCAGGAAGCAAGCATGAGTGAGGGAGGCATAGGAGGGGAAGGTTTTCCAAATGGACAAGTAAGATTCTGCGTCCAGAAAATCAATACAGTTGAGTAGGACAAACAGTTGGTGAGCTGAAGATAAATTAGCAGTATCTCCAGGACTAGGGATTCAGCAGAAGCAAAAGGCAGAGGTCAGTATTCCAATAGATGGCTCAGGAGCTAAATAGACAGCTTTCTGCTGGTGAGATGACGGGAAATTGGATATGTATGTACACATGTGCTTAGTTGCTCAGTCATGTCTGATTCTTTGCAATCCCATGGACTGTGGCCCACCAGGTTCCTCTGTCCCTGGGATTTTCCAGGCAAGAATACTGGAGTGGGTTGCCATTTCCTCCTCCAGGGGATCTTCCCAACCCAAGAATCGAAGCCAAGTCTCCTATGTCTCCTGCACTGGCAGGCAGATTCTTTTCCACTGAGCCACCTGGGAAGTCCGAGGACTTGGATGCTCATCATCAAAACAGCAGTGGATGGTCCTGGCCCAGGCGTGGGCATCCCTCTTCTCCACATGGGTGAGCAAAAGCCAGCTTGTGGCGGAGGAATGCTGGGGAGAGGTGGGGCTCACAGCCTGTGGCTACAGCTGACAGTCTTCTCAGGTGGTTTTAACGGTCCCTTAGCTCTGCTTTCAGGGCATGTGGCAAAGGTGTACGCTATAACTTTCTGATTAAACTACGAGTGGACAACCAGTCGTCATCAATTTTTTTCCTTTCTGTGGGAAGCCAGTTTTTAAGAAGTTTCATCAGTTGAAAACTTTAATTCATCCCATGTGATGAACCTGCTGACTCTAATTAAGTGACTATCTTTCACCTTTGGAAACCATAAAGGAGAATACACTATAATAGCTTTGATGAGAGGAGGGGAATATTTTAATGGAAAATTTGATGATCAGCAAAATAAAAACCAAGACTTACTGAACACCAGATACCCAAGAAACCCCACAGCAACTATAATATGGACGAGGAGTATCACATCTTGCCATCTAGGGTCCTTTTTGTCCCCCTCTGCACAGAGAGCAATGAACTAAGGAGCGATATATTTAGGAGGGGGCTGCTTATTTTGAAACACTTGCATATTTTTTTTCATAGGAATAAATTCTGTTGGTCTTTAGCCCCATGCAGCTCAGAAAAGAAGAAAGTTGGCAATTAGCATGCCTCCTGCACACTCAGAAAAATCTCACACAGTCAGATGCACTCTGGAATTCATCTTGGTGATTTTATTAAGTCTCACTCAGCTCTAAATTACTGATTCTGAGCTCAGAAATGGCACCACAGGGGGGCTGAAAGAGGTCATTTGGATTCCAGCATCTCCAGTCCTCCTGAGTCTTCTGGTCAATACACCACTGCTGAGGAAATCAGGCAAGAATCTAAGCTGTAACCATTTCTCAGAGCCTTTGCTTCTCCCCAGCCCCCTGACACCCTCTAACTTTGACCCCCATCCTCTCCAGGAGTCTTCCCATATCCAGTCTCATCCCTCCCCAACTTCCACACAGCAACGCAAAGTGATCATTCTAAAGAACAAGTCTGATTATATGACTGCTTTGTTTAAATCCACAGCATCAATTCCTATTAAGATGCAGGACCGACTCCTCAACCTGACATGACCTAGCCTCTGCTTTCATCCCTAGCTTTATCTCTCACCATTGTCCACATCACATGTCCCCATGCTCTAGCAACACTAACTGTCAGGTCTTGGAGCACCCTTCTCTTTCCGTTTCTGGACCTTTTATATCTGCTGTGCCCTCAGGTGAAACAGTGACTCCTGCCTCTTTGCCTAATTAAGTCTGACTCACTCCTTCCAAGTTGGATGCAGTTTACTCTGGGAAGCTTGTCCTGATCCCTAGACTTGAGTGAGGAACTTGGCACCACTGGCCAACATCTGCCACCGCCCTCGTCACATACTCCTTTCTAATGTGCTCTGGCTGCTTGTGGGGGGCTCATGGCCACACTGTCTGAACTCTGAAAAGTCAGGAACAGGGCTGGTCTGGTTCACAGATGCATCTCCAGCATGCATCACAAAACCTGCACATTGTACATGTACAATCAATATCTACTGAATATACATAAGAAAATAAGAACCTCTGATAAATATAATAAAAGGAAGCATTATCCCCAGTAATTAAAGAAAGCTAGTAACACTTGAATGAAACCTCAACATTTTTTTTCTTTTCTGATTTTGTGTGTTTGCACAAATCTCTGACCCAATCACAGCTAAGCTGAAGGGGTTGGCTGCCAAGTGTTTGTTTGCAACCCCAGGAGTTACCCCAGATGAAGTCTGAAACTGGCCCTCATGCTCAGAGGCAAGGAAACACCGAAAGAAGAGGCCAACCATCCAGATTGGTAGGTGGCAGGTCTAGTAAGCAAAGAGAGTCACTAGCAAGGCTCATCTGATGGATGCACCCCACCCCTTCCCCATACACACAGAATCTTTAAAGTTTATATTGAGCCCTTAATTTTTTTTTTTCATAGGAATAAATTCTGTTGGTCTTTAGCCCCATGCAGCTCAGAAAAGAAGAAAGTTGGCAATTAGCATGCCTCCTGCACACTCAGAAAAATCTCACACAGTCAGATGCACTCTGGAATTCATCTTGGTGATTTTATTAAGTCTCACTCAGCTCTAAATTACTGATTCTGAGCTCAGAAATGGCACCACAGGGGGGCTGAAAGAGGTCATTTGGATTCCAGCATCTCCAGTCCTCCTGAGTCTTCTGGTCAATACACCACTGCTGAGGAAATCAGGCAAGAATCTAAGCTGTAACCATTTCTCAGAGCCTTTGCTTCTCCCCAGCCCCCTGACACCCTCTAACTTTGACCCCCATCCTCTCCAGGAGTCTTCCCATATCCAGTCTCATCCCTCCCCAACTTCCACACAGCAACGCAAAGTGATCATTCTAAAGAACAAGTCTGATTATATGACTGCTTTGTTTAAATCCACAGCATCAATTCCTATTAAGATGCAGGACCGACTCCTCAACCTGACATGACCTAGCCTCTGCTTTCATCCCTAGCTTTATCTCTCACCATTGTCCACATCACATGTCCCCATGCTCTAGCAACACTAACTGTCAGGTCTTGGAGCACCCTTCTCTTTCCGTTTCTGGACCTTTTATATCTGCTGTGCCCTCAGGTGAAACAGTGACTCCTGCCTCTTTGCCTAATTAAGTCTGACTCACTCCTTCCAAGTTGGATGCAGTTTACTCTGGGAAGCTTGTCCTGATCCCTAGACTTGAGTGAGGAACTTGGCACCACTGGCCAACATCTGCCACCGCCCTCGTCACATACTCCTTTCTAATGTGCTCTGGCTGCTTGTGGGGGGCTCATGGCCACACTGTCTGAACTCTGAAAAGTCAGGAACAGGGCTGGTCTGGTTCACAGATGCATCTCCAGCATGCATCACAAAACCTGCACATTGTACATGTACAATCAATATCTACTGAATATACATAAGAAAATAAGAACCTCTGATAAATATAATAAAGGAAGCATTATCCCCAGTAATTAAAGAAAGCTAGTAACACTTGAATGAAACCTCAACATTTTTTTTCTTTTCTGATTTTGTGTGTTTGCACAAATCTCTGACCCAATCACAGCTAAGCTGAAGGGGTTGGCTGCCAAGTGTTTGTTTGCAACCCCAGGAGTTACCCCAGATGAAGTCTGAAACTGGCCCTCATGCTCAGAGGCAAGGAAACACCGAAAGAAGAGGCCAACCATCCAGATTGGTAGGTGGCAGGTCTAGTAAGCAAAGAGAGTCACTAGCAAGGCTCATCTGATGGATGCACCCCACCCCTTCCCCATACACACAGAATCTTTAAAGTTTATATTGAGCCCTTAATTGAGTTCAGTCACATAGTCACTCCAGATGTTGATTCATTCATCAATTGCCCTCTCACTGCTGTGTCCTTGAAAACAGCTCCTACTGTGGGAACAGTGGACAGAAAGTATATTCCAAGGATAGGGGCTGCAGAGGCTCTGATTACCCAGCTCCTATTCAAAGTTCAACTGGCAGGCACATCCTTTCGATGAACTCCTCCAACAGCAAGGCATGAAAGCTGGGAGAGCTGTACCTTGCCTCAAGTCCTCTGCAAGGTCTTCCTAGAGCCTGTGCTAGACAGTCCTGATAGAGACGCCCAGCCCCCACCCCCCCACTGCTGCACATGGGAAAATCTGACTTCTAGCAAAGAGAAGAGCCTCACAGTGTTCTTGCACACATACAACATTTAAAGGGCAAAAGAAGTCACTGAGCCATCTACGATTATCTTCAGGGAATTTTTAGGCTGTCAACTGATTTCCATTTTTTTCAAATTCTTGGAAGAAAAAAAAATTCACATTGCAGAGTTTCATTTGTCCGTTTCATTTTTTAATGGGAATATATTAAAGTGAGAGGAGATAAAAATCTAAAAATCAAAGAAAGAACCATTTTCTTGACACTCTATAGCATCAATCAAAGGGCAAATGCAGGGATGAGGCCAACTGAGGTAGAAGAAGGGAGCTGGCCAGTAAAGGGCCCAACTCGCCTATTTCTCTGCTCTCTTGAACTTATATTGCTTAGCAGACCTTGTCTCAAGAAAGTGCCACTCACACCCAGCAGCTGCTAAGAAGCCCTGACTAATTACCTAATTTTCAGAGAGAATGAGAGAGACAGAGAGAAGCACGGCCAGTCTTTCCTAACTACCTCCAAGGGAACCAATGCAATTATGAGGGTTTGAGAGCCTTGGTGGTAGCAGCTCTTCCTCATCTGCTCTCCTTACAAAACAGTCTACAAACATGTCTTAGTAGCAAGACATCAACAAGACATTAAGCATCCACTGCATACCTGGCCCTGTGTTTGGCGTAGTCCAGTATTTAAGGGAAGTATAAAAGTAAAGGCTATTCCCTCATCGAATTTCAGATCTTACTGGAGAGAAAATACACATGAAAATCAGAAAGATACACTACGCACAACGCACAGATTTGCTGAAAGCAAAGCACAGTAGTCCAACTTGCCAGGCCACAATAAAATACCATTTCACAAGCACCAGAAGGCCTAAAATCAAAAAGGCTCAGAACACCCAGGGCACTCCCTTACACCACTGGTGAGACTGTAAAATGGTGCGACCACTTTGGAAATCTATTTGGCAATTTCTGATAACACTAAACATATACTTGACCCAAAGAGCTTACTGTAGTACCCAAAGGACATGAAAATATATGACCACCAAAAGGCTTGCATGAGAAGGTTTATAGCCTTACTCATAAGCAGTCAAAGCTGGAAACAACCTCAAGTGTCTCCTAACAGAAGAATGGATACACTGTGGTAAATCGTTACAATGGAAAGCTACCCAGTGGTTAAAAATAGTATCTACTGATATAGGAATGAATCTCAGAATACTATGTTGAGTGAAAGAAACCAAACCCAGATGAGTATACACTGAATGATTCCATTTATATGAAGCACAAATACAGGAAAAATGAACACATTATGAAAGAAATGAGAAAGCTGCGGAGAGTTCAAGTTACGAAAAAGATGCAGAGAGGGATTTCCTATGGTCTGGTGGTTAAGACACTGCCCTTTCAATGCAGGGGGTCCAAGTTCAATTCCTAGTCCAAGAACTAAGATCCCAAAGGCTGCATGGCATGACCCAAAACACAAAAAGATGCAAAGAATTTTCTGAGGGGATGGAAATTTTACATCTTATTTTAGGTGGTAACTAAGTAAGTGTGTATATACTTTTCAAATTCATCAAATTTGTCTTAAATCTGCAAGTTTTATTTTATTTCTCAGTTAAAAAGAAAAAAAGCCTTATTTGCCAATTGGGCAAAAGGAACTCTATTCTGAGTCACAGATCATCCTAGTATGTATAACTTTACCACCAAGAGGTCCTTCTTTCTTAAACCTTTTATATGCACCAAACTCCCCAGAAGAGGAACTTCTCAACATCTCCAGGTTTTGAGGATAGATATGGTCTTTGGAGAAGGCAGATAATTAGTATTTCATTTTACAATAAGGAAGCAGAAGCTCGGAGGGATCACACAACTCTCCCAATGTTACCCAGCTGGTAAATGATAGAACAAATATTCAATGTCAGACTACTTGTCTTTAAAGTTGATGCTCTTTTCTGTAACTCTATGACATCATTCTGTTCCCCAAAATTCAGTACCAAGATTCTGTACCTGATGTTCCAAAAGAAGAAGGAAATTTTATGATCTGCAGAGTTGCTCAGAGAAGAGACTGATACTCATTAGCAGAAATAGGGAAAAGCACACACTTACAACGGATCTAACAAATCTTAACCTCCAAAAGCTATAAAGACTTCCTACAACTCAAGAATGGCTAGAAGGTCTGAAATATCAATTTATAGAAGACTTTTAAAAGGCAAAAAAAAAAAAGAAAAGAACAAGGTCAGGCTTGTTAACCGTTAAAGAACCACAAAGTAAGTAATCAAATACGAATTCTGTCCATAAGTTTGTCAAACGTTTTTAAACACAGATAACAGCCTATGTTATCAAGAATGTGGGCTATTCATATATGTGGTGTAAGACGGTCAAACTGGCATAGGTTTTTGGAAGACAAAATGGCTTCCCTCATAGTAAGGTCAGGCTTGTTAACCGTTAAAGAACCACAAAGTAAGTAATCAAATACGAATTCTGTCCATAAGTTTGTCAAACGTTTTTAAACACAGATAACAGCCTATGTTATCAAGAATGTGGGCTATTCATATATGTGGTGTAAGACGGTCAAACTGGCATAGGTTTTTGGAAAGACAAAATGGCTTCCCTCATAGCTCAGTCAGTAAAGAATCTGTCTGCAACACAGGAGACCTGGGTTTGATTCCTGGGTCGAAAAGATCCCCTGGAGAAGGAAATGGCAACCCACTCCAGTATTCTTGCCTAGAGAATCCCATGGACAGCAGAGCCTGGCAGGCTACACAGTCTATGGGGTCGCAAGAGTCAGACACGCCTTAGCGACTAAACCACCACCATCAATCAAAATATTAAGCATAAATTCTCCCCAACTCACAATCCCACTTTCATTGTACAGAAATACTAGCACAAATCCTCAAAGCAATATATCCATGGATTTTCATTACAGTTGTTGTTTGCAGTGAGAGTAATCAGAAGCACTATAAATGCCTATGAAGAAGGAACAGATTAAATGGATGACACTAAACCATATGGTGAAGTACTATGCAACTGTTAAAAAAAATAAAGTGGTCTTAGAGCAGCAAAGAAAGGATTCTATTTGGAAAGTTGTCCATGATACATAACTAAGCAGAAAAAGTACAGTGCACAAAATAAACATAAGACATTGCTATTTTTATTTTAGGGCAAAGTAGGCAGAAGCTAAACTATGCCCTGAGCAATGAGTCCACACTCACTACACTTCCAGGGATTGAATAAGATTATGTATTTGAGCATCAATTCAGTTCAGTTCAGTCACTCAGTCGTGTCCACTCTTTGCGACCCCATGAATCACAGCACGCCAAGCCTCCCTGTCCATCACCAACTCCCGGAGTTCACCCAAACTTATGTCCATCGAGTCAGTGATGCCATCCAGCCATCTCATCCTCTGTCATCCCCTTCTCCTCCTGCCCCCAACTCCTCCCAGCATCAGAGTCTTTTCCAATGAGTCAGCTCTTCGCATGAGGTGGCCGAAGTACTGGAGTTTCAGCTTCAGCATCGTTCCCTCCAAAGAAATCCTAGGGCTGATCTCCTTCAGCATGGACTGGTTGGATCTCCTTGCAGTCCAAGGGACTCTCAAGAGTCTTCTCCAACACCACAGTTCAAAAGCATCAATTCTTCAGCGCTCAGCCTTCTTCATAGTCCAACTCTCACATCCATACATGACCACAGGAAAAACCATCTTTGGCATAGTCAATAAAGCACAAATAGATGTTTTTCTGGAACTCTCTTGCTTTTTCCATGATCCAGCAGATGTTGGAAATTTGATCTCTGGTTCCTCTGCCTTTTCTAAAACCAGCTTGAACATCAGGGAGTTCACCGTTCACGTATTGCTGAAGCTTGGCTTGGAGAATTTTGAGCATGACTTTACTAGCATGTGAGATGCAATTGTGCGGTAGTTTGAGCATTCTTTGGCATTGCCTTTCTTTGGAATGGGAATGAAAACTGATCTTTTCCAGTCCTGTGGCCACTGCTGAGTTTTCCAAATGTGCTGGCATATTGAGTGCAGCACTTTCACAGCATCATCATTCAGGATTTGAAACAGCTCAACTGGAATTCCATCACCTCCACTAACTTTGTTCATAGTGACGCTTTCTAAGGCCCACTTGACTTCACATTCCAAGATGCCTGGCTCTAGATTAGTGATCACATCATCATGATTATATGATTCGCGAAGATCTTTTTTGTACAGTTCTTCTGTGTATTTTTGCCACCTCTTCTTAATATCTTCTGCTTCTGTTAGGTCCATACCATTTCTGTCCTTTATCGAGCCCATCTTTGCATGAAATGTTCCTTTGGTATCTCCAATTTTCTTGAAAAAATCCCAGGGCTGATCTCCTTCAGAATGGACTGGTTGGATCTCCTTGCAGTCCAAGGGACTCTCAAGAGTTTTCTCCAACACCACAGTTAAAAAGCATCAATTCAGCATAGTAGGAATTCAAATACAGTTTGAAATTTAATTTCAGGAATCCTAAGAGGACAGATGCTGGTTCTTGGCAGGAATCCTAGGAGTAGAGGCAAGGTCCCATCTTGATAATCTACTAACATATAAAGACAGCAATGTTTTTTGTTTCTTCAGGACATCAGAGTTTATGGGGTACTTTCAGATGTATTTTCCCATTTAATCTAATACTGTCATCAATTTCTGGAGGTTGGCATTGTCATCCTCATGCTGTGACAAGGAAACCTTCCAATAGGTGAAATGGATAACATATGTCAACTCCAGAAAGACATCAAACCTGATCAGTTCCCCCATAGGACCTCAGGCTCCTATCACAGTACATCACAAAAGGGTGAGGAATCACCCAAAATTCATTTGGTGAGAGTGTGAATGAGTGAGTGAGTGAAAGTGAGCGAGTCAGCCCCCAGGTCTTCCGTCAGTCGACAGAACCTCTTTGTGCTTACCGACTCGGGTCCTTGGACTCTAACCAACAGAAATTTCAGTAAGAATTAATAAGAGGCCTGATGAGGAACTCAGGCAAGGCTTTATTGGGACTCCTTCGGCAGCACAAGAGAGTGAAAACAAGTAACAGGGACCCTGTTGGCTCCCCGAGAAGGCAGCCTGGCTCCTATAATGGGTGAAAGTGGGGGCAGATCAGCAGATTGGGAAGGTGGGATGGGATGACTTAGGAGGTCTGCAGACCCCTTTGGAGGTGCCATGTGCAGGGTGCATGCACAATACCCTGCTTTGGCTCCTGGCTCCTCAGAAGTGGTTGTTGGGTTTTGGCCTTTTTGTATCCTACTGTTCATAATTATTTGTAAATAATTAGTTATCATAATAAATACAATTATTTTTAGTTCCCTATAGCCTCTTTGTATTCTGCTGCTCAAGGAGATGTTGATCTAGGTGTAACTGCTCCAGTAAAGGGTCCCAGGTCCTAAACTATCTCATTTCCACTTGCTGCCACCACTGCCAGCAGGCAGGCAGGCAGGAGGTGATCACAACAAGACAAGATCGCAGGAGCAGAAACCAGAATGTCCGGCGGCCTCATCCCCATCCCCTACAGTAATGAGAGCCAAACTCTGTAGGGCAGAAGCAAAGGCATCTAGTTCTGAGCACCTCTGTAGCAGAGGTCAGGCTCACATAGGCCAGCAGATGCCGACAGGGCAGACTTGGGCTGAGACATTTCTCTGAGTCCTAGCTCCGGCCTACTCCTTGATGCCTCTTGCATCAAAACGGGGGGAGTGCTGCAGAGACCTGACTTCACAACTCTGCTCTCTCCCCTCTACCTTCATGGACAGAGGCACATCCTGTAACTTCTCTGAGTCTGTTTGCTCATCTGCAAAAGAGAGATGCTCACAGTTGCCACCCAGCAGGTATATGAAGCATTAATGGATCATGTAGGTAAAGGACAGTATCTGATACCTGGCAAACACTCAATAGTTTGCAATTAGTTTCTAATTATGACATGGCAGGGGAAACATCAAAAATATCACAGAAACCCTGCAGAGAACACATGAAGTAAAGATGGATGTGTACAAACATGTGTGTGCATGTGTATACATTCATGTGTGTGTGTGTGTGTGTGAGAGAGAGAGAGAGAGAGAGCAGGGAGCCAAGGTCCTAAGCAGAGGTGATCTAGTGTGTTTGGTAACAGAGAAAAGGCTATTTCAAAGAAGCTCTCTGAAGAGAGATGTTCTCAAACTGTGTTACTGCCCTTTTGGAAAACCATTAAGACAGTTCTCAGGCCCAGACTAAAGGTTGGAGTCACCCCAGGCAGCTCTTCCCTACCTGAGCGGCCTCTCTAACATCCTTTCACACACATTGGTACAATCGGGACTCCTGTAGGAAGAAGGCATTCTAATTGGAAGCTTGCTGTTCCATCATTCAGCCCCCCAAGTAGTGATGTTTCGTTACCTGACTATTGTAAAGAATGAAAGCGATGCCACAATTTGCTGTGCTTTTGTGATTCAATCACATTTGTTAATCAAGAGTCTCTATTCCAACATGGTACCAAGGTGTTAGCACTTCAAATTGGAGATGCCTCTGTTAGCAATTTTGCGCAGAGTCTATAAACACTGGGGAAATGAAAAGAAATAGCTTTTCTGTTATCATTCTCATCTCCCACCTGAGATCCTTCACATTCCCGTTGTTAAAGAGCAGCGCCAATCACGGGGACTCAGCTGCATTTTCCCCACTGGCAACGTTGCCATGATACTCTGAGCAGGCTGCACCAGAGGGCAGAGCCTGGGCTGGGCCATCATTCTCATTTCAATCCTCTAACACCAGATCTTAAAAAATGTCATGGAGTGGCACAAGCAACAAAGAGGAAGGGGAGACTATCCAGAACAATCATGACCTTCCCCAACACCCTTGCTCATAAATTGAGCATATCTCCAGCAAAATTTCTGCTGCTTTCTGTTTCTTCCCCAAAAAAAGAAACAAGGGCAGCTGTGGTACACTCCTCACCAGCCTGCCAGAATCCTGATGAGCACACATGGGGAAAGACTGCACTGACCAGTGGAGGCCGCCTACCCTTTATCAGGGAGTAGCGTCACGTGGTCATCTGTCTGTTTTAAGGGCATTGGGGGCCCTGGGAATCCGATACATATTAATGCAGAAAGCCACAGCGTTGAGGAGGCCAGTGAGGAGGGAGAGAGAGCTGGCTGAGTATTGTTAAGGTAAAAGCATTCAGGGTGGCCTCTTCCAATAGTCTCTCCATGAGATGTCTATTATAGTCTCTAAGCAATATTCCTGAAAAGACCAACACAAAAGTTCCGGTTTTAGGACACCAAATTCACAGATCATTGTCTTAACCCTAGAAAATAAAAATGAGCATAGCCAGGCCTGGCCCTTGAGGAACTCACCTTCCAAGAAGGTTCTTGGAATTCCCTGGCAGTCCAGTGCTCAGGACTCCCCTTCCACTGCAGGAGGTAAGGCCTCAATCACTGCAGGTGGTTGGGAAACCAGGATTCCGCATACCCCGTGGAGTGCAGTCAAAAAAAGAAGAAGGTCCACCCGCTTACCTGTTACTCACATAGTTCAGGCTGTGTGCAAGATCCAGTGATGAAGCAGAGTCTCCTCTGGACTCTCAGGGCATATGGAAGGCAGGGTTGGGGGGACAGGGGCAGGGAGCAGAAGAGCTTCCCAGGGCTGGCAGTGACAACAAAAAGAATCACTTCTTCAGACCTAAGTCTTCTGAGGCTGGAATTGAAATGGGCAAGGGAACAGAGTTTACTTTGCTTACTACTTAGATAACTTTAATTCTGTTTTCAGTCTCAAAGACTGTAAAGCTCCTATACAGATGTCAGAGTCTCAGGGCCTGATTGGTTTGCAAAACGAGCTTTCACTCATGCCTATCAGCTCCTAGCCCAGTCTTCAAGCCACATCTCTGATAGGAAGTAAGAATAATCAGCCAAAGAAAACAGTATCAAGTAATATACATGCTGGCAATATAAAAATTAAAATATGCATATTTCTCCAACTCTTTACCAAGACTGAGGACAATCATTTTAATTTTTCACTTCAGTAGATATTTTAATTAAGCTCGAGCCATACAATAGAATAGCACTCAGCCATTAAAAATCAAATTTTGGAAAAAACAATGACAGAAAAAACAATACTATTACGGCTTGAACTGTGTTCCCAAAAAGATATGTAGAAGTCCCAAGCCCTTACCACCTGTGAATGTGACCTTGGTTGGAAATAAGATCACTGCAGATGCAATCATGCTGAGATCAGGTCAGTTAAGGTGAGTGCCAGTCATTATAAGTGTCTTTATAAAAAGAGAAAAATACCAGTGAAGACACAGACACAGCGACAGAACATTCTATGATAACAGAGGCAGAGGTCAGAGTGATGGAGCTACAAGCCAAGGATCGCCAGCCATCACCAGAACCTAGAAAGTCAAGGAAGGATTCCATCCAGAGCCACAGGCCCTGCTGACAACTTCATTTTGGACTTAAACAGTCTACAAAACTGGAACAGAATACACTTCTATTGCTTTCTGCTATCCAGTTTGTGGTACTTTGTTACAGCAGCCCTAGGAAACTAATAAATTCACCACATATCATTAAATGAAAAAAAGAAATAGAAAACAACACAACTTTTATTTGCTAACTGGTGACCTATTAGTATATTTTTCTCCATATATTTACTGGATCTCTTAGTTTCCTATGTGAATTATCTGTTCACACACTTCAGGAAAGGTAATTCTTGAGGTTGAGAGTTAGCACTCCAGATCAGAGCTCTGGGCACTCCAGGGGTGACCATTTGGTCAGCCCCTCGAGTCTCCTTTGCTCTACTCAGAGCAGGAACTCAATGTTCTGAGGGTTAAAAATCTTGCCTCCATTGCCTCTTAGTTCC
Source organism: Madoqua kirkii (assembly GCA_006408675.1). Lineage (NCBI taxonomy): Eukaryota > Metazoa > Chordata > Mammalia > Artiodactyla > Bovidae > Madoqua > Madoqua kirkii. Next base: position 12,453 of record SJYC01078292.1, on the reverse strand, counting down.
CTTCCAAGAGCTGGTCTGGTCACTGACCTGAGCTTCCTCTTTGGCACAGAACAGATTCAATGCAAAATTATTTAGTTTAAATGACTCTCAGTGTTTCAAACACATTTCCGGTTCCAGGACTACAGAATCAATACAAGTACCACAGCTTGGAATGCAACATTGCACAAATTGCCTGATTGGACTCACTGCTGTCAAGCTTTTGGCTGAACTTCCTTGGAATTTAAGATAGGTCCAGTTGGCCAAGATGCAGATAGCCTGCCCTTCCTTTCCTTCTTCACACAAGCTTTCCACCCTCAAACCCCAGCACTGTGGAGTGGGAACTCACAGCCATGAGACTCTTCAGCCTTGCTCAAGGCCCCTTCCCATCTTCAGCAAGCCCCAGCCCCTCTCCCTCCCTAGAGGAAGCTGGCCCCAGGGCAAGGCTGTTGATAAGGGCACAGGGCATGATCATTGTACAGGAGATACTTTATGCTATCAGTTGCTTGATAAGTAGCTTCAAACTATATACCCTCCTATATTTAGAATATTATACTCTAAATATAATCAGTAATCATTAAAAATTTTTCCCCAAGTAACCTATTATCTGTTTTAATCCCAAACTAATGATTCCCAAATTGGGAATACTCAAAGTTGCTAGCACGTATAAACCCTTAGAGCCCTTATGTGTTGCTTTATGTATATACATGTTTTTATGTAATGCATAGGTTTCCATACTAGACTCTGAGCTCTTACATTCAGGATCATAATTTACTAATTTTGTGTTTTCCGGCTTTGTCTTGCATGGTATGTGCTCGATATACTCAATGTTCTTTTTTTTTTTTTTTGAAAAAGATTATCAAAAGCTTAATCTGAACATCTTCAGTCCAAAACTGGGACATGTAGAAAGAGGTACAAGAACAATCAGGATGCCCTTATGGGGCAGTAGTTGGATCAGTTTAGAGAAGGTCTCTCATGTGAGCTGAACTTTTAATTGAGCCTTAAAAGATGAATATGATTTCATCAAATGGGAGGGGGAATCATACAAGAACCAGCAAAAGATGGTGCACAAGCAAGTCTTTGGAAAACTGTAATTCGCTTGCTGTGGCTGGAGCATAAGATGGGCACAGGACACAGTGGAAAGGTACAAAAAGTTAAAGCATTTTTTCCGATTAGCCCTTCACCAGCAATGAGCAGAGGGCTTCCCAGGTGGCACAATAGTAAAGAATCCACCTGCCAGTGCAGGAGACTCAGGTTCAATCCCTGGGTCAGGAAGAACCCCTGAGGTAGGAAATGGCAACCCACTCTAGTATTCTTACAGGAAAACTGTATGGACAGAGGAGCCTGGTGGGCTACAGTCCATGGGGTCACAAAGAGTCAGACACAACAGGTGACTAAGCACAATGATGATGAATAATGAGCACAGTCATGGGACTGTGGTCTGTTCGCTGTTTTGACTCCAATCATTTTTTCTTTCATTCAGCAAACACACTGAGTATGTACAGAACTGGGGCACTTTGTTAAGATCCATGTATCTGCCTTAATTCCACCCCTACAGCAGGTCATCCACGGCTTCAAAAATGTTATATGGATGCTTAGTGTAGTTTGCCTTCGTTCTGATCTTACAGGATAAGCTAGAGACTGCATCTTCCTTTCCTTAATATCTTTCAAAACAATCTGCATAAGTGTTTTATAGACACTAATAAATGCTTTCAAACTGAGTTAAGCTAACCTCAACTGGAAGGACAGTAGAAGGAAGACGGCTAATAGAAAGAATAAATATCAAAAGGAAGACCTAGAAAAGAAAGTATCAGTGCAAGGAAGGAAATAATTAGAGATAAGAATAAAGGAGGTTTCATTAAAATATGTTAAAGAGCATAGAATCTGAAGTCGAGAAGGAATGAATCTTAGGTTTTGATGGATTTCTACAAGCCACCACTTAAGTGGTGAAGAAGAATAAATAGTCCTCTACCATTCTCTCTAACGCCAAGGTTCTAGGCAGTATACAGCAATATTACTTTGACCCATATTTGACTAGGCAACTGTAAGACTATTTAAATATCCCCAAAGATGTGGTCCTTATGCCAATGTTTTGAGCCATCTGGCAAAAGGTGGAATGGCAGTTACAGCAGCTGGAATAACTCCTCAGTGCTGAGAAAATTAGGCTGATAGAAACTCAAAACATTTTTTTAAAGTCACAATACTCTTTATTCATTATTTCAAAAATAAGTATTCAAGTTCTGAGCCTGTGAAACCAGGGGACCCTGACTGGATTACATTATGCACCACATTCATTATTTCTGACAGGCCAAGTTAACAGCACTGTTTCTAACTTGTGCAAATCACACTGCTCTTCAAATTTGCTGCTTCCTGATAGAAGAGACATCCCTCCGAAGCCCCATTTCTCCATTAGTGTCTCGGTGGGCATGTGGGCCTCATCACAGTGATACGTAACCCTCTTGTACTGTTGTTATTACAGTGGGTTCAAGCGGACCTTGGGCAAACGATGACTAATGACACCTCCTCCTCCTTGGGTGTGGAATGAATCAGATATCACACCAGGAAGCAGTGGAAATAGAAGTAGATTATGAATCAGGAGGCGTGGGTCTTTGTTAAAGTTTTGTCTCTAGCTAGTGAGGAACTCTTGCAAAAGTCCCTCCAGTCATCCCTGATGAGCTCCTCTTTAGAATGTGTTCCCAAGAAAGTTTAACAGCACTGACTCTCCACTACTCTCCATAAGTCTAACTGAATTGCTATTTATTGTGAACAGGTTTTATATTTTCATTGTTTGAACACTTTGGAAGACCAAGTATTCCCGCCAGGTATTTGGACACCTGCTGAAAAGCACCTAGCTTATGTTTATCTGTCTCCATGACAGCAATCTGAAACAGAGGAAGCCTTTGGCACTGATTCTCTGAAACTTAGAGAAGCTGCTTTACACAAGGTCTGTCATTTAGTTAGATGGCATTTTTTTAGGGCTTGTGTATGCAACCAGCAAAGTTGGAGCCAAGGGTAAGCTGGGAGAATGAAGCTATCACACACACTTATGCATTTTACATTATACAAGCATGCTTTAATTTCTCCAAAAATCCAAAGCATTAACTAGACTATCAGTTGCAATTAGAACTGAAAGAAAGAGAAGGAAGGAAGGAACCGAGGAAAAAGATGAGAAGGAAGAAGTAAAGTTGTCTTTGTTTCAGAGTGTTATGATCTTGTATAAACTTCTAAAGATTCTACCAAAAAAAAAAAAATGTTAGAACTGATCAATAAATTCAGTAAAGTTTTAGGAGACAAAATAAATGTACAAAAGTTTGTTGTGGGACTTCCCTTGTGGGACGTCACTTCCTAATGCAGGGAGCCTAGATTCCATCCTTAGTCAGAGAACTAGATACCACAGGTCACAACTAAGAGTTTGCATGCCACAGCTAAAGCTCCCCCATGCCTCAGAGAAGATCAGAGAGCCAGCATGCCACGACTAAGACCAGAGGAAGCCAAATAAATAAATAAATAAATGTTTAAAGTAAGTTGTGTTTACATACGGATATACCTCTCATTTCATTGCATTTTCCTTTACTGTGCTTCACAGAATTACATTTTTTTACAGACTGAAGGTTTGTGGCCACCCTTCATCAAGCAAGTGCATCAACACCATTTTCCGACAGGCTTTGCTCATTTGGCATCTCTGTGTCACATTTTGGCAATCTTGCAATATTTCAAATTTTTTCATTATTATTACATGTGTTATGGTGATCTATTATCAGTGATCTTTTACGTTACTATTACAAAAAACTTATAACTTGCTAAAGGCTCAAATAATGGTTAGAATTTTTCAGCAATAAAGCATTTAAAATTATTTATATTTTCAGATATAATGCTACTGCACACTTAATACATTACAGTATAATGTAAATATAACTTTTACATGCACTGCTAAACCAAAAAAATTGCTAGGATTCCCTTTATTGCTATAATTGCTTTGTTGCAATAGGCTGGAAGCAAATCTGCAATATCTTCAAGGTGTGACTATATATGTACAATGAAATATCTGAAAGAGAAAAAAGTGCTCCATCTGGTCACCTGCCCCCACTCACTCAAGGCTAAGTACTGTTGCATCCTCTGTCCACACAAATCTGTAAAGATCTCCTGCAAAGAGGGAGGCTGGGTCTCAGAACTGACCAAACAGAATTTTTCAGCCCAGGATTTCAGAAAATGTGAAACTGGATCCTGATCATTGGGAACCTGCCATCAGAGTGAAGCAGAAAAAAAGCAGACAAGACATCTGTTCTGTCCAGGAACATAGAGAGCATACTAATCACAAGCTACTGCCTGGTACAGAACACTGCGGCCTTGGTGTGGCAGGCTCACTGCCAGGCAGGCAGAGACTGACCAGGCTGCAGCCAGCCCAGGAGCAACTGAGGCCACCACCAAAGTGTCCAGTGGCTGAAGGCTCTGCCTTTCATCAGTGAGTAAACAAATTATATGGAGCCCCTTCTCCATCCTCCCAAGGATCCTACATCCAGGGAACAAAACTGAGAACTGAGCCTGCAAGCTGAATTTTCTGCTCTGAGCCTGTCACAACACTCTCTTCTCTCCTCCATTTATCCAAACCATATCAACCTATCAACGCTCATCTCCAGATCCCATCACTCATTCACTAATTTATTCATTTACCATAAGTGAGTACTCAATTTTTACCAATTGACGGTACTAGACATAGTGTAGATTACATAGTGGATAGTGGGTAAATCCTTGCTTCAGGAGTTTACAAGCATAACAGGGGAGAGTAAATAGATATATAAGTAATGCCAATGCAAAGCAAAATGGTTGTCTGAGGAGGCCTTATAAATAGTTGAGAAAAGAAAAAAAAGCTAAAGGCAAAGGAAAAAAGGAAAGATATACCCATTTGAATACAGAGTTCCAAAGAATATAAAGGAGAGATAAGAAAGCCTTCCTCAGTGACCAATGCGAAGAAACAGAAGAAAACAATAGAATGAGAAAGACTAGAGAGGTCTTAGAAAATTAGAGATACCAAGGGAACATTTCATGCAAAGATAGGCACAATAAAGGACAGAAATGGTATGGACCTAACAGAAGCAGAAGATATCAAGAAGAGGTAGGAAGAATACACAGAAGAACTATACAAAAAAGATTTTAATGACCCAGATAACCATGATGGTGATCACTCACCTGGAGTTGGACATCCTGGAATATGAAGTCCAGGGCTTAGGAAGCATCACTGTGAACAAAACTAGTGGAGGTGATGGAATTCCAGTTGAGCTATTTCAAATTCTAAAAGATAATGTTGTTAAAGTGCCTCACTCAATATGCCAGCAAACTTGGAAAACTCAGCAGTGGCCACAAGACTGGAAAAGGTCAGTTTTCATTCCAATCCCAAAGAAGGGCAACACCAAAGAATGTTCAAACTACCGCACAATTGCACTCATGTCACATGCTAGCAAGACAATGCTCAAAATTCTGCAAGTCAGGCTTGAACTGTGAACTTCCAGATGTTCAAGCTGGATTTAGAAATGGCAGAGGAACCAGAGGTCAAAATGCCAACATCATTGGATCACTGAAAAAGCAAGAGAGTTCCAGAAAAACATCTATTTCTGCTTTAATGACTATGCCAAACCCTTTGACTGTGTGGGTCACAACAAACTGTGGAAAATTCTGAAAGAGATGGGACTACCAGACCACCTGTCCTGCCTCCTGAGAAATCTGTATGCAGGTCAAGAAGCAACAGTTAGAACTGGACATGGAACAACAGACTGGTTCCAAATCGGGAGCGGAGTACATCAAAACTCCATATTGTTACCCTGCTTATTTAACTTATATGCAGAGTACATTATATGAAATGTGCTGGATGAAGCACAAGCTGGAATCAAGATTGCCAGGAGAAATATCAATAACTTCAGACATGCAGATGACACCACCCTGATGGCAGAAAGCAAAGAAGAATTAAAGAGCCTCTTGATGAAAGTGAAAGAGGAGAGTGGAAAAACTGGCTTAAAGCTCAACATTCAAAAAACTAAGATTATGGCATTCTATCCCATCATTTCATGGCAAATAGATGGGGAAACAACGGAAACAATGAGAGACTTTATTTTGGGGGGGCTCCAAAATCACTGTGGATGGTGACTGCAGCCGTGAAATTAAAAGACGCTTGCTCCTTGGAAAAAAAGCTATGACCACCCAAGATAGCATATTAAAAAGCAGACATTACTTTGCCAATAAAGGTCCATCTAGTCAAAGCTATGGTTTTTTCCAGTAGTCATGTATGGATGTGAGAGTTGGACTATAAAGAAAGCTAAGCACCGAAGAATTGATGCTTTTGAACTGTGGTGTTGGAGAAAACTCTTGAGAGTCACTTGGACTGCAAGGAGATCCAGCCAGTCATTCCTAAAGGACTGATGCTGAAGCTGAGACTCTAATACTTTGGTTATCTGATGCAAAGAACTGACTCATTGGAAAAGACCCTGATTCTGGGAAAGATTGAAGGCAGGAGGAGAAGGGGACAACAGAGGATGAGATGGTTGGATGGCATCACCAACTCAGTGGACATGAATTTGAGTAAGCTCTGGGAGTTGGTAATGGACAGGGAGGCCTGGCATGCTGCAGTCCATGGTCTCACAAAGAGTCGGACACAATTGAGCAACTGAACTGAACTGAATGCAAGGGAAAAATAAAGGTAGCAGTACAAGACAGGTAAGGATAGAGATTTTCACATATGTGTGTGTGTATAGTCAAAATAAAGAACAATGAATCGTACTCAAGTGTATCAAAGAACGCTGTATGAAAAAGATACCGGTCATGCCAGGACCAAATGGGCAGCACTTGGAGACACAGATATGAGGGGGAGAGCACAGAAAACCACTGAAGTAAAGAAAGAGAAGGAAGGAGGTCCAAGCTGTCCTTGAAGAACACAGAGTATGTTCAGTGAGATGAGAAATCAACTTGGAAGGCAAGCCATGAAATATAAAGTTAAAAAGGCAGGCTGAGACCAAATCACAGCTTCCCTCTGGAAAACAGCTCAGGAGTCTGCAACCTCGCCTGACCTCTCTTCTCTGTGACTTTCCAAAATGCTTCTGTTTGTATCTCTCCCTTTGTGCTCTAAATGGCAGACACTCAATAAATGTGTTGTTGCATAATGAATTAATAAGATATTCACTGGTAAATGTTTATATGTAATATAACTCAGGGAAATTGTGCAGTGTGTTTGAAGTGAACACTTAGCTGCTTCAAAATTATCTTCTCTGTTCCCTAATGCTTGTTAAGCTGATAAATAAAAACCATGGATTGTACAAGGCAAAATAACACTGATAATTCACATTTTAAAGACATCTTGACATATGTAACTGATATCTTACTTTATCTCACTGATTCAAGTCACTTCAGATAGAAAGAAATCCAAAGGGACATAGAAAACACTGTGCAAATATTGGATGTTATTTTACGTGCAGAACAGCTGTGCAAATATTAACTATTTTAGTGATCATTTTCATCATAGACCACTTACCAGGGGTCTGCAGAAAGTCTCATGAAGCAGGGGTCGTTGTATTTATATGCTAACCTGCCCACACCTACACACTTTTTCTGAGGTGCCCGCAAGTAATTTTCTAGGGTGTTTGCCTTTGTGTATTTCTGTTTTTCTTAAATATCATCATTTAATTCATTTTCTTCATCATTCTTTCATCTCATCCACGTAAGTCCCTGGGGTCAGGGACAAGAAGAGACACTGAAAGCGTCCAACTGCTGACAGAAGTGAGAAGGTTCTTTCAGGTGGGCAGCGCTTCGACGACAGCCGCGCAGTTCCTCACCTCCTGTCTCATCAAGGACAAAAAAATAGGCTCCGGAGAAGCCTCTACCTATGGGGGTGGTGTGAGTCTGCCTCTCCAACCATCTGAAAAAACACGCGTGTGGAGCCTGCTAGGTCCAGTCATGGTGCGGGGCAGGAGAACACTGGACAAGGCAGAGAGGGTGCCAGACCCCGCGCTTGCACAAGGCACAGGACCCCGCCTTCCAGAAGGCCCAGGGACCACCAGACTCGGGACGCAGGCAGGAAGCAGGGCTGGCCAGTCCAGGCCCCGCCCACTCGCTGCACATCCGCGCCCCTTCGGCGGCGGCAGCGGCTGCGCGGGCCTCGGATGCGCGGGCACGCGGGACGCCCAGCTGTCAATCACGCGCAGGCTGAGTTCGGCGAGGCGGGAGCGGCGGCGGCGGCGGCGGCGGCGGCGATGGGACCCCAGCGAGAGATCTGCGGCTAACTGGCTGCATTTGCTCCACGGGTCAGGGGATCGCAAGGGGGCAGGTAAAGCCTTGCGGAGCCCAGGGGTGAGGTTTTCTAGGCTCGATTTGTCTTTCTTCCTCTCCTCCCTTTTTCTTTCCTTTCTTTCTCCTCATGCACAAATATTCATATTCTCTGTCTTTCACACACACGCATGCACACACACACACACACCTAATTCGACTACGTTTATTATATGGGTACAAATCTCTATGAAATCCATGCATGTTGAAATCCACCAATATATACAAATTAGGAGTAACCAACTCCATTCTTTGGCGGTTTGTGGTTTATGTTATGTAAGAATTTGGGAGGTATACAGGGTGAACTCAGGAGTTTCTTTCCCGTGAGACAAGAAAAGTTGTAATATTAGATGAGAGTAAAAATATATGTTTGGGGGGTTTGCAAAGCTGAGTTGATTTCTTTTCCAGGCTGAATGTGTCCACTCCTTGCCCTTTCCTCTCCTTCGCCTTATCTAAAGATGTTTGACTTTTTTATATGATCTCAGCACCTACTTCTTTGTGTTGTTAGAATGGGGTGTTGGGTGCCGGTCCGACCAAAGCTGATGACCTCAAAGAAAACAGCTGAACAGCTTTTATTTACTTAATTGATTCCTGGCTCTGTAGCAGAAATATTTTCAGCACCTTGAACAGCTCCTTGGACTCCAGACCAGGCCAGCCTCTGGTGAAGGGCATGTGTAGAGTCAATTTTTTTCAGAGAGAGGACAACAACAGATAAAAAGAAGGATCACTTAATGAGAGAGAGAGCCACAGACGAAAGACAGACAGCCTTGTTACTTATCCAGACCCAGAAATACAATAAAATTTCAGGACAAACTAATGTCTTGAAGAAGGTTGGTTTGGCCATGGTACATACAAAGTGAACCAGGAAAATATTGAAAACAGTTTTTCAGGCCTCAGCCATGCTTACACACCTCAAGCCTTTGAGATTCTCCTGAAGATGGATGGGGAACTGTTTATCAGAAAGAATTCTTAACGCCTCTCCAGAAATATCACCCCGTTCTTATTTTCTTTCACATGACTAGAGTAATGTAGGAACCAATAGCTCTAGAGCTGGCAATGGCTTTTTAATTAAATCTTGCATGGGCACCTGCTTTTCTTAGGCAGATGAAAAGTAAAATGGTCATGATAGGAAGAAAATGGATATAGGAGTAAAAAAGCCGACCTCTTGAGTAAATCATCCAAAGAGCCTTAATAAGTCTAAAATGCATGTAAACAGATTAGAAAACACAATGGCTATAAGATTAGTTTACATTATAATGGAACAGGCACCAAAGAGATCAAGTCTGGAGTCTCTATCAGAAGCTAGTAATCTTTTTCTTTAGAATTTGTAAAATACAAGTGGGTGAGTCTAGTTGGTATTATTGACTGCATGGAATAGAATTATATCAAAATAAGAATACATTTGTATAATGTGTTGTAGTTTACAAAGTCCTTTTCATTTACATTACCTCCTTTATAAACTCTCATGAAAGCCCATTAAAAAGTTATAAAATATGTTGTACTTTTCTAAAAAGAAAAAAACTCTCTGCTCTTGAATAGGAAGTCCTTTGTCAATGTTTTTGTCGATGTTAAATGATTCCTTACAAGTTATAAAAAGGACATGAAATTTAGACTTTTATCTGGATCACATTCTGCAGAGATTTTCATTCTTAACTAGGTTTGAAGAATGAGCCATTAAAAGGAAAGGTCAAAGAGTAAACAACAAGAAGAGGAAGAGGAAAATTTCAAAGGTAAGACTCAAACTTTGTCACATGTAAATTGGTAAGCACCTTGTGATCTGCACATCGATAAGTTTATAGAGTGAATATGGATTCTTTTGCTCGGCTCATTTTGGTTTGGGACTTTGTTTTATCTAATTTAAAAATACATCTCAAAGAGGTAAAGTCATAAGATAACTGCACTTCATTATCTCCCCTCCCTCTAAAAATTATAGGAGTGACTGCTTATCCACTAACTTGGAATAAAAATTAACACTGGAGAGCCACAATCTCTACCACTGTCCCAAGACAATGAAGTATCTCTGAATGAACCATCATTCATTAGTAGAAACACATTTTCAAGTTTTAAGTTCATGCTTATATAATTCCAGAATACTTGATTTAAAAGTGAAAAAGCTGTTAGCAGGCTTTCATGCCATCCTGCATCCATTCTGAGTCTAACTGATTCTTTTAAGTGAATTGACCTTTTGGTGTGGTATTGGATAAATTATCTAAATCAGCTTTGTACATATACCTTGCATCTGTGGCCCAGAAGTGACTCTAATGAGAACTTCACTCTCATTATCTCAGAATGATTTTATGGGAGAGAAAAACAGTATGAAAAAATTGAATGATCTTTCCAAGAGAATAAAAAGATCAAGGCCTGTGCCTGGCTTCACAGCTGACTCACACATAGGGCCATGGAAAAACACTCATACTTTTTGGGCCTCAATTTTCTCCCTCACTTCTCTTGAGGAGACCATGAAGACAAATAATATAAAATCTCTGGTATTCTTACGGCTTCATAAGGCATAAAACCTTCTTTCTATTTTCATGGCTGTGAACATTTTTCAAGTAAAATAAAAAGTAACTGCTCCTATTAGACTGAAATTCAAATGTCCAAAAACTGATAATACGTAAGGATTATGGTAACACATGCATGGGTTTGTTAGCTGAATAGTCATTCAAGGGATTCTCAGTATTTATACTTCTTCCTGCTGTAAATACCTCGTTTCAGCACCCATTTTGTTGCACATACTACTACAGAAGTGTTTCTTCTTCTAGCCCAGGGTCAACTGAGAGCAAAATGTGTGCCCCACTCATCTTTGTAACCAGTGTCTCACATAATCTAGCATATAACTAGTGCTTTAAAAGCACTGAAGGAAAGGAGGAATGAAAAATCAAGGACCACTCAGATCATCATCCACACCAACGCATTTAGAACTCTGTGCCAAGAAATTCCAAAATGGTAAACAGGATAGAAAATGTCCCCTGGCCTCAATAAGTTTTCATTTGATCATATATACAGTCTATCAGACCATCAGATAAACCACACCACAGAGGACTGGGTAATCACAAGTGCTATGAAGAGAAACAAACTAGATAAGGAGAGAGAGAGTGATAGTGGGCTGATATTTATCGTGCTCACTATTGAGAGCCTCTCAGAAGAGTTGGGGAGTGAGGGCAGTTAAGAAATGATTTTTCTATCTCTGTGAGTCCCTGGTATACAATAGGTAGGATATGTTGCTAAGAACTGAATATCCATTTAATGTACAACAGTTAAGATAGATACCATATACAAGAAAAAAGACGAAGACTATGGATGTATCCTCACTTATCCACACCCAGAAAGTCCTTCTGGAAGAAGGAAGGCAGTTCCCACTCCATAGATGACCAAGTGACCAGACACTAACGTTGCTTGTTCTCCATCATGAAGGCCATTCTGGCAGCGAGGATGCAGCAGGCTTCTCTAGAATGCGTATGAAATGAACACTCGTAAGGACTCACTTAAATCACTATCAGAGAATATTTTCACTCACCTCCCCTATGCATACACTTCTTGGGATGTTAAAGCTTTCTCTAAAGAAAGGAGCCCCTTCAGGACCCATCACTTAACAACAGCCATAGATTTAACATCACTGTTTTTGCTGATGCTATTCTACCTATCGAAACACAAACCAGAATCCTCATGAAACCTTACTCATTCAATAAATGCTAAGACAAGCTAAAGTGCCTTTGCACATACCATCACTTTCTTCTCAATTCTACTTTATCATGTAATCATCACCCAGCTTTTAAAGTGATGTTGTGAAATGACCTTGCATACCCTCTTTATAATATTGGAGGTGTCAATCAACCAAGTATAACTGTGACATTTTCTATACTATGACAAAAAGTTACTGACTTTCCTATCAGGAATATAACTCTCTGTTGAGATTTTGTAGGTGCAAAGTTTCTACTATAACATGTTATATTTTAAAATTCATGTTCTACCAAGTTATCTGTCTCCTATAAGAGTGAATCCCAACAAATGATATGTTTGGAAAGATGCATGAAACCCAAGGACTACCTCTACGGAAATAACATTAAGCAAACACACAACTGTTCAGTCTCCTGAATACCAAGTAACTAATCTAACTAGTAGCTTATACACTCTTTTAAGCTGAAGCTTCATGCATATGATAATAAACCA
>SJYC01078291.1:0-28646 GCA_006408675.1 Madoqua kirkii | reverse complement strand
CTACCTCTATGGAAATAACATTAAACAAACACACAACTGTTCAGTCTCCTGAATACCAAGTAACTAATCTAACTAGTAGCTTATACACTCTTTTAAGCTGAAGCTTCATGCATATGATAAGAAACCACTCTAACAACCAGTCATTCAGAACTTGGGAGAAGGAGGGAAATCCCTAAACCTAGTTGTTTATCCAACAAAAATCAACTCATTCTGTAACTTCATGGCCAAAGACTCCTGAAAAAAGTACATCTAGAAGGAATTAGAGGTCATCAGGTCCAGCCATCTTATTTTAACGATGATGAAACCATAGCCCAGAGAGGTTACCAAGCTTGCCTAAGATGGTAATACCAGTGAGTTGCAAATCAAGAACTAGCGCGAGAGCCCTTTCTCTGCTCTGTGTGGTTGTCACGGCCAAAGCCATGTCCTTGTGCTTTGTATGCACAGAGAAGAGAATAAGACTCCTTGGGATTTCTCTTCTGAAATGTATCTAACATCACTGAAAATCCATTCTGACTTAGAGTACAGCCATCTATCACTCAGGCTCAAAAGCATTTGTTTTATGACATCTTCTCTCTTTTATGATGTTACCCATATCATGTTCAGCCAAGCTGGACTGCTGGGTCTCATCCTCTAAAGCAGAAACATTTAACCTAGAGCTCTGGAATCAAGCTGTGCAAGGAATGACTCCAGTATGTCACCAGGTGCTGCTCTGCACCAAAGCTAATCCTGAGAAAGGACAACTTCAGCGTCAAAGGAAGATAACTCTTACTACTGTTAAGAGGGACTTTTTTATACCTATCATATCTATTTTTGGCCTTTTTTAATGTTAAAGTCTCTACTGCTTTATAGAAAACCTGAACATATGTATTTGTATGAGCTGGTTCTGATTATGCAAATCTGTTAATCAACCCATACTCCCATTTATTGTTTTGTCATCTTTCATCTACTCCCTGACTCATATAACCTTTAGTAGATAACTTTTCTACGCCTCAATTTCCTCAATGACAAAGCAGACTTAGTAATACTAATCCCTTCTTCCCTTGACTGAAAGTTTACTAGAATGTCTTAGAAGAAAGTGCCTTTAAAATTATTCTACTTCTATATCACTATATCACTAATAGGCTCTTATTAATCATCTTCCTTGTGTAAGCATGAAATAAAAGGTCCTGAAGAGGTCATCCTAGCATTTAAAATACGAAAACTAGGTTAATGAAAGAATTTGGTCTATTAGATTGTATTGCTCTAATCAGGCAGAATACACTCTGAAATCTTGATATTGTTACAAAATAATATCCTTCTGAAATGTTAAAAAGCAAGCACACACACACAAAAATTTCTTTCCCTGCTCTCTCCTCCTGGTTGATTTCTCTAGAAGGTAATTGGACCTGAGACAGGAAGAAGCTGCTGGAAGGCAGGCACTAAATGTAACACTGACCAGCACTTAAAAAGATGAGGTCATCAGTCACCATCAGTGACATCTGTTCGCATTGTTTTTCTAAGATCACGGCCATATTTTCCTGAATTTGACTACAATTTTTAGCCAAAACCCACTTGTGGCTGAGGGTACACAGTTGCAAGCTATTTTGAAGGGTTCACTCTGTGGCTATGGGTCAGTGAATCCCTTGGTTCAACTTTGATGTTAGCCCCATGATAATATCCAACCAAACTAAGTGGCCACATAGGAACATTTGCTAGAATTTTAGATTAAGTTTTTCTTGTATATAAACAATACTGCTTTGGTTTCATGACAAGTGATTGAAAACACTTAATGTGTCTTTTTATTGTATTATATAACAAAGGCCCTGAGAAACCCTGGTCCAATAGGAAGATACCTTTGAATGTTGTTCCTTGCTTAGTCACATTGAGACAGGGAAAATTATCTAGATTTTAAACTGTGCCCACACAGGGAAAACCATCTAAAGGATAATTTAAAAATCTAAAAGAGTATTTCACATGTCCAGCTACCTATTGATCTGTTTATATGGAGATAAGAAAACTATAGAAAAACCAGAATGAGAATTCTCTTACCAAAATTTATGTCCTTCAGTAATTCCTTCTTTGTTTGTTGTTGCCATGTATTAATAACCAAATACCTCTCTTTAAGGTCAAATTAGATCAAATTAAATTGAAGTTTCCAACTGAAGAAGGCAGCATCCTAAACAACCTGCCCAGAGCTTAGTTTCATTAAACAGTTACATGAATTTTTATTTATAGTAGACACTAAATGGAAATAGTAAAACAGTAGGTCTACTCTCTACATTATGCTCTAGCATCCCATGTGATCAGATGTATCAACAAATAATGCCTGAAATATCTGGAGTTAGAGTCAGTGAGGTGTTAATTACTGACCAAGCCATTTGTGATTAATCAAGTATGAAGCACACATTGCTCAGCAACTTTTTAATGAAGCTTCTGTACAACTTCTCAATCGTTAGGAGAAGATACATGAGATCCAAAGGCAGAATTTCAAACTGCTATGTAACCCCATGTAGCTTCTACAAGGGAACATGGTTAAGCATTGAAGAGGACAGTCCAAGACAAATTTCATCTGTAGCAAGTGAGAGTACCTGCCTAATTCTTTATCATGAAAGTGTAAACACTACTGGATCTAAGAGACTGAAGATTTCTTGTCAAGACAACTGAAAATCTCAGCTTCCTTGCCGCATTTCTGGTGTGCTTCCTGCTTAAATTTTTGCATCATCTAAGTGTGCTGCGCTGTTAATGTCTCATTTACTTTATGGAGAACCAGTGCTGGTCACTGAGTGTTTGGGGTGGTTTTGCATTCAGTAAAGAAGACCAGCTTGGGTAAGAAAGACAAGTCTTTAAAGGTATCTTTTCTGCCCAGAAAAAAGAGCATTGTTCAATTAGGCTGACATTATTCAGCCAGGTTCTTACCTTTAATATGCCTTTTGATCCTGAGGCCAGAGCTCACTGGACTAATGCCTGTGGATGTTGTCATTCCAGCCAAGAAGGATGAGTTCCTACAGCAACGTCTGTGGGTCCAGGCAGGCACAGGCTGCTGCAGAGGCTGGGCACCAGCGCTACGGAGTCCGTTCCTACCTGCACCGGTTTTATGAGGACTGTGCCACTTCCATCTGGGAGTATGAGGATGATTTCCAGATCCAGAGATCACCCAACAGGTGGAGCTCAGTATTCTGGAAGGTAAGTAAAGAGCATGGGTTTAACTCAGGAAATGGGGAAGTCATTTCATACGGTAAGCAATTCAGCTGCAGAGAACAGAGAGGTTTGGGACTCTGTATGTGCATTCCTCTTGGTGATACGAAGTACAGTCTTCTTCCTTAGGAAAGGAGACTGTAAACCTTGGGAAGAAAGCCTCTAAACACAGCACAGTTGTTGATTTTCAGGTGAGATGGAAATAGGTATAATCACCATCATTATTATTTTTGTTCCTGTTATTAATGTGCCACATAAATTCACCAACTATGAAAGCCATTCAAAGGCAAAACATGCTTTAAGCCTCCCCTGCAAGTTTGGATGGTATCATTTTAAAAGTTACAATAATTATTATTAAAAGAAATAGTTGAGTATTGGAGAGAGTTAATGCTGAGGCATAACACAGAGGTCAGTCCACCTGCCCTACTTCTACTAGATATGTGGTCATAAGGTTCTATGAGCTTCAGCTTCCTGGAAAGGTAGGAGCCTTGCTGGACAAGAAATTCAATCATTCAGTATACAATTAGTGAGTACCTACTCCATTCAAAAAGTTGTGAAGTGCTGGAAATTAAAGCGGTAAATAGGGGAAGAAAAAGTCCCTGCCCTTTCAAAATTTACAATCTGTCATGGAAAACATACCATAAACAAATAAACCACACAATCATAGTAGAAAGTAGCACGTTTTAGTCTTGCAAGTAGCAAGAATAATAGTGGCAAGTGCTATGAAGAGAACTAAATCAGAATAAGAGGCTAAGGAGGGATAGAGAACTGATATTTAGTTATGCTGATCACAGAAAGCCTTTCAAAGAAGATGACCTTTGAACAAATACCAGGATAAGCTGAGGGAGGAAACCATAAAATAATTTGGCTGAAGGTCATTCTCGGCTGGGAAAACAGCAAGTCCAAAAGCTCTGAAATGGGAATAAGTCTGGGGTGTTTGAAACACAGCAAGAGATCCAGTCTGGGTGGAGAGAAATGAGAGGGAGGAAAGAACAGGTGACAAATTCAGATAAATGAAGGACACAGATGATTTGCGTGGAGCCTTGGAAGTGAGTGTGAAGACTTTGGCTTTCCCCTTGAGAGACACAAGAAGCCACCTGAACGTTCAAGTAAATGAGTGATGCAACCTGAACAATATTTTAGTGGGATCATTGTGGCTATAGCACAGAAAATAAATTACAAAATCCACAAAGATAGAAGTAGCTAAATTATTTAGGAGTCTATTGATGTACCCAGGGTCAAGAGATAATAGTGGCTTAGATTAGGATGGTATTCATGGAGGTGGTAAAATGTAGTCAGATTTAACATGAAGTTTGAAGGCCAGCTGTTAAGACACACTGGCGAATTAGACATAAGAGAAAGAAGAGTCAAGCGTGACTCCAAGACTTGCAGCCTGAGATCTTTAGTGGATGATGTTATAACTCACTGGGATGGCAAACACTAGGAGAGCAATGGGGTGGGTGAAGAACCAAGAGGTTGATTTTGGCATTGCTGCATTGGCAAGTAGATACGACTTAGCAACTAAACAAGAGCACCACATTGGAGGTGCCTATTAATCATGCAAGTGGAGATCTGCAGAAGTATTTAAATATATCAGTCTTCAACTCCTGACTTGGGAGTCACTGACCTATAGAATGTATATAAGGTACCAGACTAGAAAAGGACATCCAAGAAGAGAGTACAGACATAAAAGAGAAGAAGGCATCGGACGTTATGACATTTATAGATCAGGAAAAGGACAAGGGTGTAGGAAGGGCTACTGAGAAGGTTCAGCTTTAGATGATGCCTCAGATTCCCTCCAGTCTATAATTCTGCGTTTTAGAGATTTCTAATCATCCCCAACTTTCTCCCAAAATATCACAGAAATTTAGACACTGATACTGACATAAACCTCCAATATACTGGCAATAGAATTCAACGAGAGGCAATTAACAAAGTAATGATTATAAGCATGGACTCTGTCCTCGGCTGTTGTTGTTCAGTTGCCCAGTCACTTCTGACTCTTTGTGACCCCATGGACTGCAGCATGCCAGGCCTCCCTGTCCCTCACCATCTCCTAAAGTTTGCCCAAGCTCATGTTCATTGTATAGTTGATGCCATCCAGCCATCTCATCCTCTGACGCCTTCTTCTCCTTCTGGCCTCAACCTTTCCTGCATCAGGGACTTTTCAGTGAATCAGCTGTTCACATCAATGACCAAAATACTGGAGTTTCGGCTGCAGCATCAGTCCTTTCAATGAGTATTCAGGGTTGATTTCCCTTAAGATTGACTGGTTTGAGCTTATTGCTGTGCAAGGGACTCTCAGGAATCTTCTCTAGCACCACAGTTCAAAGATATCAATTACTCGGCTGACATGGATTCAAATCTCAACTTTTTCATTTATAACTATTATACCAGGTAACTCAGTGATAAAGAATCCACCTGCCAATGCAGGAGATGTGGGTTTGGTCCCTGGGTCAGGAATGTTCCCTGGAGAAGGAAATGGCAACCCACTCCAGTATTCTTGCCTGGAAAATCCTATTGACAGAGGAGCCTGGCAGGCTATAGTCCATAGGGTCACAAAGAGTTGGACACGGCTAAGCACAAACATGAGAAACTTAACCTTAATGAGCCTCTAAGAGTGATATGTATAATACCTGCCACATACTTGTGAGAGTTAAGTAAGATAATATATGAAAAGAGCTTAGTACAATGTCTGGCAGGTACTCAATAAGTATTTGATGTATTCGCTCCTATTATCAGATGTTATATGGAACACTGAGGTCTGAAATAGAAATAAAACTGGAAATTTAGTTAATAAGTAAAATATTGGGTAATATAGTTGTTACTATGGTTTACCCAAGACCTCTGTTGATTCAAAATCTTACTACTGGCAGGTTCCCTGTATTAGAATTGGTCAAGCCAGCCTTTTTATTCTGTACAAGTGTTACCTCTGAGGAATTGGTACTGGCCTGGACCAATGAAATACACAGCCAAGCTTGGCACATCTTGTATTTACCCAGATAAGTGGGCGGTTGCTTCTCTGTGTGTCAAAAAAACAAATATTTGCCTGACAGGTCCGTTGTGCCAAGAGCCTAAAATGTCTCTGACATACAGAATATTGCAAGAGCTGATGGTTCCAAAGCGCTAGTGGTTATACGATTTGTGAAGCTATAAATCCATCAAATAATATATGGGTATGGATTTACAATAAAGAACTCTCAGTAAATTACCAACCCCAGAATTCAGATTTCCGTATTTTCTCTCTTCTGTTTTACACAAACAAGATCCAAAAATATTTGTTCCCTGCTGTACTGGACCTAGTTCAGAGAATAAAGCCGAGCAAACATCCATGGCCTCATAGAGGTTATATGCCAGCAAAATCCAAATCCTAAGCTCACATCCTAGTCATAAAACACCAGGTGGGGCTTTGAGAAGCCTACAGTCAACCAGAAATACCCGAGAATGGATTGTCTTAGAGACCTCATCTCTACCAAAGAAATACCCCAGCCACTCCTGGGTTGCCTCCTAGGGAATATAAGGGAACTCTTGCCAGTGAAGTATCAACACAGAGAAAGGCACTGATTATGCATGTTTCCATTATGATTCTCTCTCTCTCTCTCTCTCTTTTTTTTTTTTTTCCATTTCAAACTGCATCTTGTAAGTAGTTCAAGATGTAGGCTTCCCCTGACCCCTCTTCCACTATAGTGTTGCTAAGGCCACAGGGGTCTCTCACTGGGGCCATACTCACAAAGCCTCAGCAGGACTCTGCTGCTGAGCCAGCTCCTTAGTGTGGGCAGCAATGGGAGGGGGTTTAATGAGAATGGAGACTGGAAGCAGTCGGGCTTGAGTTAGAAACTTTATGGGACTTCTCTGGTGAATCAGATGCTAAAGAATCTGCCTACAAGGCAGGAAGACCTGGGTTCAGTCCCTGGATCAGGGATCCCCTGGAGAAGGAAATGGCAACCCACTCCAGTATTCTAGCCTAGAGAATTCCATGGACAGAGGAGCCTGGAAGGCTACAGTCCATACAGTCCATAGGGTCCCAAAGAGTCTAACACTTAAGAAACTTTGCTCTATCCATGGATTGACATAACCTTGTTCCCACAATGCTGTTCTTTTTTAAAAATATATATATATATATTTATATGTCCACCATGCACAAGGCTCTGGGTTCAGTTGTGAACACGACATTTCTTTGCTTATGAATAAGGTATAGCCTTGACCTGACAGAGTTCACAGTCAAATAAGGAAGATGGTTGTGTATGGAGATTGTTACAATCCACCGTAACAGCATCGCAGTGCTTACTGGGAGCCCAGGGTTTGGGGCAGGGAGAACCTGATGCAGCCTGGGGAGGAAGTGACTCCACAGGGGAGTTCACAGGAACAGGGCATCCTTCCCAAGAGAAAGAAAAGCACTGCAGAACCTGCATCGTGAGAGAAGATGGCAGGCTTGGGAGATGCCAGCGGTTCAGTGTGGCTGGGCTAAGGGTGGAGCACAGAGGCCAAGGGATGAACCAAGAGAAGAACATGGGAATGTATACAAGAGCTGGATCACAGAGACTTTGAAAGGCTGTGAAGTAGAAATGTCTCCAGAACCTTCCAGCTTGATTGAGTACAGTAAGAGGGTAAGGTAATAAATCAAGACTTCTCGAGAAACTTGTCTCACAACCAGGAACAAACAGCCTCACTCCATCACCACCACACCACACACACACAGTGTTATACACACTCTCTGAGCCTCACATTCTAGATGCCTGCATGACTGCCTCTGGCACTGCTAACTTCCCCAGTGCCTGCAACTGCTGGGGTCTGCAAAAACCTGTGTGACACGGTCCCACCTACCCCCTGCCACCCACTGCCTCTGGCCAAGAACCTAACAGGCTGGCGTGGAAATTTTCTTTTTCATCTTGCACTTGACCTTGACTAAGACTGCTGCCACTATCATTGTGCAGCAAACAGCCCAAGTACAGCAGGTATGAACTAATGGAAGCAGTCTTCTCACCCCAATCGTTCTCTCCTCACCCCAGGATTATCCTCCTCCTTAGCCAATATGAGGGATTTCCCAAAGGATGTGGCTCAGACAGTAAAGCATCTGCCTACAATGTGGGAGACCCAGGTTCAGTCCCTGGGTTGGGAAGATCCTCTGGAGAAGGAAATGGCAACCCACTCCAGTACTCTTGCCTGGAAAATCCCATGGACGGAGGCTATAGTCCATGAGGTAGCACCGAGTCGGACACGACTGAGCTTTCACTTTCAAAGGATGTTCAACAGCAGTGGGCAGGTACATGGCAAGACTGTTTCCTCCCCAGACTTAGTAAGAGTGAAAATGATCCCAGTACCTCTCCCATCTCCCTAGACCCCCCTCCTTCCTGTTCCAGTCTCTCCAGATTCCCCTCTTATTCTGAATAAGCTAAATCAGAATTTAAACCTACATCTTGGATTTCTTTGCATAGTCTTGCTAAAAATGAATAAGGAAACCCCTTAGGAAAACCACGTAGTATTATTTTCTAAAAAGCATTTTTCTCAGACGGCATGTGAAAAATGGACAAGGAAAGATGAGCCTAGGCAGGTGGATGATCAGAATGTTGTTGCAATGATGTGGGCAAGAGTTAATAGTGCTCTGTTACCATCAGCGCAGCTGTGGTGATAGAGAGAGACGATTTAAGAGAATCTGATGAGGTAAAATTAATAAGATTTAATTGGCCATTGACTACCAGCATGAGGAAGGACTCAATGAATGAGTGGATGGCAGGAATGCAGATAAATTAAGCAGAAAGGAAGAAAGTATCATTTTGAATATTTGGGGTTTGAAGAGTCTTTAGGACATCTTTGTGTAAATCCTCCCATTGACTATCATAAATATGGGGCTACAGCCCAGGAGAGAAATCTAGACTACAGTTGGAGATTTGGAAGCCATTGTTATATAGGTGAGAGTTGAAACTGTGGCCACAAAATTAAACCCTAGAGAGAGCATATTGAGTAAGCGATGTGAGTCAGGGCTGGAACCCTGGGGAACACCAATAATTTAGGAGTTTCTGGCAAAGCAGGTTAAGAGTGAGTCGTTCAAGATGTAGACGTGGACGCAGGAGAGAAATGTGTCAGGGAAAATCATTGGTGATGGTCTTAAGAAAGCCTGAGTGCTGAAAAGCAGTGACTACAGGATATACACATGGAAAGAACAATTGGATTTGACAATTGGGAGGTCATCAACGACCTCAGAGAAACGGGTTTCAGTGCAATGGTAGAGGACTAAGCTTTTCTGCCAAGGGTAGGAAAGAGTTCAAGCAGAAGCTAGAGGGGAACGCAGGGTTCTGGAATAGCTTTTGAAGATGGAAGTGATTGAATGTGCTGACTGGCCGGAGGGACAGAGCTAGAGGAAATAGCTGGAGATCCCGCTGCCCAGGAGGACTGTTGGAACTGTACCAGGTGAGGCCTACATAGAAGGATCTGGATCCCAGCCTGGCATTGGTCATTGCTTTGTAAATCTCAGTGTCCCTACAAGAGGGTCAGCCAGATGAGTTAGAGCCTGCCATCAGTCTTGCAGGGGACGCCACTCTGAGCTCAGGTGCTGCTAAGGAGAGGTCAGCCGCAGCCCTCGGGGCAGAGGGGGATGAAGAAAAGCCCGTCTCCACTCTTACTGCACTTCTGGATTTCACCTCAAATCCAGATGGCTCCTTTCACATTTAGCTCCATCCAGCAATTTCCCCCCACATGCTGCTCTTCCCTGCCGTGCTGGTTCTGGCTTCCAGCAGTCATGACTGCCTCCTCTCTGCCAGAACAGCTGCCCTGCTCCTGCTGCCAGCTCTGCTTCTTGGAGTAAACTGCATTTTCAGATCTCATCAGCTCACAGAGAGAACAACAAAGGGGACGTTGGTCAAAATAATAGCAGTTTCTGGCTCACGGCCCCCAGCAGCAGAATTTCTGGAATCCGATCTCTCTTCCCTGTCCAGTCCTCCTTTCCAGCAGCAGAGACTGGGTTTTCACCGCTCCTCCCCGGAGTCAACACAGTCATCAGAAGTCACAGCACAAAAACTGCCCTTGTGTATAGTCGCTCAGTCATGTCCGACTCTTTGTGACCATTCATAGACTGGAGCCCGCCAGGCTCCTCTGTCCACGGGATTTCCCAGGCAAGAATACTGGATGGGTTGGCGTTTCCTTCTCCAGGGAAAACTGCCCTTGCTGCTGTCTCTACAGTCAATGTGTCATCACCTGGAGAGGCCCTTCTCTCTCACTAGGGATGTTGACTTAACCATCCCACAGCACCCAGCTACTCTGGACAGCCCCTCTCCCAGCAGCCTTGCAAGACTTTTGCATGACCCCAAACAGAGCTGATTTACTCTCTTAGAACCTTTAAACAAAAAGCCTGTGTTGCCTCTCTTAAACTTTATTTAATAGAACCTCTTTGCTCTTAGACCTAGAACTACTTCAAGTCAGAGCCATGTCCAGAGACAAATTTTTTGATACTGTATGGCATCACTCCAAAGTTCTTTCTTATTCCATTCAGTACGCTTAAATGGCACCAGGATTACACGATGTATCTCAGGATCCCTCCTCACCACTATGACGCTCTCGATGAAGTATTCTCAGTTTCTGCTTCATGTCTACCACCCCAAGCTCTTCCTGATGTGTTTGAACAGGTTTGGAGTCACTCTCTGGGCACCTCTTTTGGAGATCCTCATTAGATTTGCACTGGTCGCACCCTCAGAATCCTGGGGATTACGTACTATTCATTACGTCATGCTCCCCTCCACAGATGGCAAGCCTCTCTCTCAATCCTCTGATATAACTGGGAACCGGGGCAGGGCTCAGGGAGGCCAGCCACTTTCCAGTTCTTGAAGTGAGCAGTTCTGCCATCTGCAAGGCATAGTTTGCCTTTTAGCTTCGGACTGATATTCCAAGAGTAGATTTTAATCTATAAAACACTGCTTGGTTGAGGAGCAAACTGCTCTGAGAATCAATCACCTGGCTCCAAGTTCAGCAGTCTGGTGGTTTAAGTTAGTCCATCAGGAATATTTATTGGGTGCAGACTAGACTGACTGCTGTGGAGAGACAGGACAGAAAAAGAAGACGGAGCGCCCTGGCCTCCCTTGCTCTTAAGAACCTTAGAAACGAAGATGGATACGTTTTTGCTGCCCTCAATTTTGGAGAATTAGTGCCAGTTCTTGAGGAGGGAGGTAATTTAGTGACATACGAAGCATGTCACCATGGATATTTAAGTTAATTTAGTTTGGGCATTCAGAATTTTCCAACATGAGTCATTTTTTAAACATTATAAATAACGGTTAGTCTTTGAAGGTGAATTGATTTGCCACCATTCTTGGAAAAATGTAGAAAGCCATCCAAAATGTGATATTTTACAACCCAATTTTTTCCTGCAATACTTACATCTTATGTAAAATACTTCTTTCAGACGACTGACCCTTGTTTTTCAGTTTCTTTACAATATTACATAATGGAAACTTGTTTATATATGGTGACAAACTCTATTGTAACTTTTTAAAAAATAGTAAAGGTAATGTACAAAATATCAATTGGTGAAGTCTCGTGGAAGAAATGAAAGTGGGAAGTGGGGCTTAGAAGTCACACAGAGCTGGTAGAGTCCAGTCACACCACCTGCTTAATAAAGGGACTTTGAACTATGTTTCTTTAACCCTATAAACCTCAGTTTCTTATAGGTGAAATAGGGATAAAAATATCTGCATCTCATGAGACGCTAGTGAGGATTAAGTGAAAATCACAGTGCCTGGGTCATGATCAGTGCTCACTAACATTAGCTCTCCTCCCCTCTTTGTTAGAGTGATGGATTTGTGAATGTTTTCCTTCTGTTATCCCAACTTTCTACTAAAGAAGTATCTAATAAGGTGTATTTCCTTGAATTATAATAAGTAAGTTAGATAAATATACTTTAGATGTTCAAGATTAAATGCTGTTATGCATTTGTTATTTTTCCAACCTTGTTCTTCTAACTAAAAGCAATTAGGAACAGGAGGAAATGAAAAATGTGTTTAAAAAATAAGCTATATTAGCTGTTCTTTATCCCAAGTACTGACAGATTGTTGCAATGCTCTTGCCAATGTAGCATAATTTTACAAGAGGCACATTTCCAAATAATAGTAGTAATAGCTACTTATTGCAGCATGTGACTTAGCCAGGCCCAGGGCTGAAAGCTTTCACGCATGGTCTCATTTAGTCCTCACAACTTTATGAGGTAGGTACTATTATCATTTATCATTTTATAAATGGGAAAGTTAATGAGAGTGTTTAAGTAGCTTTCCTTTTATGATTCAAGTACTAGTTGGCAGTGCCAGAATCCAAGCCTGAGTCTGTTCATTCCAAACCTCTGAGCTTAAACCACCAAATGGTATATCACTCTCCATCTTCAGTGGGTTACATTTCATTGGAACTTGAGCTAATGCAGTTTCATCTCCATCTGTTGCTCTTAACGTTTCTCAACCTCTGCACAAGTGAAGTCCAAACAGCTACATATTAGAGGAGAAAGAGCACCGGCCTGGGGTCAGACCTGTGGCTTCTAGCCCATCCTGTGCTATTCACTACCTGTCCAGTGACCTACCCTCATGAGGCTACATTCTCTTGCCTTTAACTGGTAATCATGGTTCTTTCTCCACCAACTTGGAGAAAGGGTGAGTTGTTCCAAACTGTCAATGGCCTCCAGCCAAAATCACCAGGAACACACTTTTGTGTTGAACAAGTTGAGTGTATTGCTCATCACAGTGAGAGAAAATGACACCAAAGGGCATTTCAGTAAGAGAATGTGAGAAAGGATTATAGGGTGTGGGCTTTGGTTGGGTGATTTGAGGGGGGTGGGGTAGGCATGGGGACTGAAGAGTCTACAGGAGCCAGAGTTTACTTTGGATTATCAGGGACAATTCTATGATTAGGTATAAGATAATAAATCTTATCTATCCCAAGGGCAGACTGCTGCTAATTCACGTTAGTCATGTCCGACTCTGTGCAACCCCATAGACAGCAGCCCACCAGGCTCCTCTGTCCCTGGGATTCTCCAGGCAAGAATATTGGAGTGGTTTGCCATTTCCTTCTCCATGGCAGACGAGAGTGAGACTAAATAAAACTGTAACTGGTAAAGAATCAACAATCATTTATATTATGCAGAGTGAGAAGAGCATAGTATTTTCTGGTTTGTAAATGACCTTGTTTCTGTGTACTTAGACAAAATTGTGAAGTGGTTTTGGTTTGTCTCACTTTGTCATGAGTACAGTATGAGCTTGTCTGATGTTGAGGTTCTACGAGGTTGATGGTGCCAACAGAACAACATGGCACCCATGGGGGTCCCAGGCCAGCTTCTGGTGGGTAGAGTGATGCCAGCTGTTAGGTATGGGGCTTCTTTTCTCTTGCTCAAGACCGAATGAGACAACATAAGCCAAAGGGGCTTTTTCAATTGCAGAGCATCAGACAAACAGAATATTCAAAGGAAAAATCAAGTCAGTGATGCAGCACCTGGCTGGTATCAAAATCAGAAAAGTCCTCCTTTCATCTTCTTTTTGAAAAAGAAAATTATGTCGGCTTCCAATTGGGAAAAATCTCTCCTTTCAAACAAGACCCGCCCTGCCCGAGGGAGCTGAAGTACCACATTCACTCTATCTTATTTGTGTCTTTCTCTAGGTCGGACTCATCTCTGGCACAGTCTTCGTGATTCTTGGATTGACTGTCCTGGCAGTGGGCTTTCTTGTGCCCCCCAAAATCGAAGCCTTTGGCGAGGCCAATTTCGTGGTGGTGGACACGCATGCTGTCCAGTTTAATGGAGCTCTTGACATGTGCAAGCTGGCGGGCGCCGTGCTCTTCTGCATCGGGGGCACGTCCATGGCAGGGTGCCTGCTGATGTCAGTGTTCGCAAAAAGCTACTCCAAAGAAGAGAGATTCCTTCAGCAAAGGTTTAAAGAGCGAATCGCAGACATCAAGGCCCATACTCAGCCCATTACAAGAGCTCCGGGCCCGGGAGAAACAAAGATACCAGTCACTTTGTCCAGGGTTCACAATGTCCAGCCCTTAGCGGCAACCTGAAATCTTTTCCACCCAACCCTCCCCTCTCTAATTTACACCCAGTGTTGCAAGGGAGCAGGCCAGTTTGGGAGATGACAAGGCTTTGGTGTTGATCTGCCCCAGAGCTGTGCTGGGCAGTGGGCAGAGTGGTGACTGAGCTCAGGCTCATTCCATTCAGTGGGCCTGGGGACGCTTGACACAGTGGGTCAGTGTGGGCACATGCACCCAGCTGCCTAAAGGGGTGCGGCTGGGTGCCCACCAGGAGCTCTCCGGACCTCCTCTGTCATACAGTGTGACTTTGTGACATTTTCCGTGTTCTTGGAAAGCGCTCAACAGTTCAGACCAGCCTACCAATGGCTAACATGGTCCATTTTACTTTCTTGTGTTGTTTTTCTAATTTTCCAACCTTTCCTGTGTGGTGCTGCCTTCCATTCCTGGTCTCACTACATGTAAGATATTGTTGTGTGTGTTCATAGAAAAATCAAATTCCCTGATTTTGACCCAAACATTGGTCTTTTAGCTCTAACGTAATATGAGTCCTTAAGATCAGAAACAAACTTTTCAGGATTCTCCACAAACCTTTGTTTGCTTTGTTTTCCCCAGTTTTTTCCACTTAACGAGCTCAAATTGCCAACTTGAGAGTCTTGGGAAAGAAATTAGTATTAGGAGAATCTATTTATGGAGTGACCAAAAGCACTGAAGTAAAAGTCAAGAAATTTGAGTTCCTATTACTAACTAGCTGCGTGATCTTGGGGAAAGCACCTAACCTCCCAGGCCTCAGTTCCCCCATCTGTAGAATGGGGGTCCTGGTCTGTGATGTCTTTTTTTTGCCATGTGTCATTGTGTGTCCATGACCAAGGATGTTTACAGTGTTCCTGTGGCTCTCGCCACAGTGGGATTCTTTCAGATCTGGACTCCCAGAAACTTGCCAAGTCAGGATCCTCCATGCCACCTACTCCTAAATATCCAACCCCAGCAGTTTATACAATGCTGTCATATTTTTATAGAGACTAAAGTAAGCCATCCTTCACTAAGAAACCCCTGAGTAGATATAAACCTTAAGAGGGTTTTCTTTCTCGAAAAAGACGCTTTCTTCTCCTGTAAAGTATTCGTCTCATCCCTTTGCACTTCTGTTTAATCTGTGGATTTAAATTAGATGGAGGAAAACAGAACACGTGAGCTTGATACCCTCTCAGAACCTGTGCCACCTTCAAATTCTGTCTTTTTGTTTTTTCCTTCCTTCACTGGATAAATAAAACATGTGAACGAGCAGAACCCGAGTTGCCTTGTCATTCCTTCGGTGTGGCTGTTTGCTCTCCAACATGTAATTTTCCATTCGGAGGCTGAGTGAGCTGAGCTCTGCAGGTCCCCTGGCGAAGTGGGAGAATAAATGAAGCAATTAGTGCTCTTGTCCAGCATCAAACAGGCAGCAGAGCAGCATCCTTCAGAAGGATCGTTAGCCACGTTTGGGAGAAATTGTTCTCGTTTCCTTGGTCCCTTGGCAATACCATTTTACTTGTGTTCTCAGAAGCCTCATTCAAGCCTCATTCAAGCTCCCACGTACCTGTTCAAGGTAACGCTGTGAGGTTTTCCATGTTGACCTCTGTGATGTGTAGCAAGGAATCTTCAAGGATGAGACTTGACTTTTAAGAGCCTCCAGAATGAAAAATACGTTCTTCTGGTTCCAATCAGTCTGGTCTTCAGTGCTCAGTCGTGTCCTACTCTTTGCAACCCCATGGACAGTAGCCTGCACCAGGCTCTCCGTCCATAGGATTTTCTAGGCAAGAGTACTGGAGTGGGTTGCCATTTCCTTCTCCAGGGAATCTTACCGACCCAGGACTCGAACCCAGGTCTCCCACATTGATGGACGCTTTACTGTCTGAGCCACCAGGGGACCTAGCACTGTAGAAAGTGAAGAAGCTCAGTCGTGTCAGACTCTTTAGCCCACCAGACTCCTCCATCCATGAAATTTTCCAGGCAAGAGTACTGGAGTGGATTGCCATTTCCTTCTCCAGGGCATCTTCCTGACCCAGGGATCGAACCCAGGTCTCCCGCCACGCAGGCAGACGTTTTACCGTCTGAGCCACCAGGGAAGCCTTTTTAAGAGCCTCCAGAATGAAAAATACATTTTTCTGGTTCCAATCATCTGGTCTCTAGTGCTTGTGGGCAATGCACCACTAAATTCTCCCAACTGGTGGAGGTTTCAGTATCTGCAGAAGAGCTCATAGGTGTTGTTGTGTGTATCCAAGAGTCAGACGTGACTTGAGCGACTTTCATTCACTGAGGAGAAATCGGGATCCTGCCCCCAAAGCTGCACTATTGGTTTCTTTTGACGGTTCCTCCCTTATCTCTGACCCATTAGAAGAATGTCCATGAGTTGATCACACTCTCTTTGAACCCTTACCATAAAGCTTCTCGCTACACCCCCCACCCCCCACACCAAGGTGGGATACACCATTTTGTGGGCTTTAACCTGCTGTGGTCTCTTTTGCCTGGCAAAGCAATAAAGCTGTATCTTTTCTACTTTCACCCAAAACTCTGTCTCCAAGATTTTATTTGGTGTCAGGGTAGAGGCTGGATTCGGCTTTCCCTGCCACCTATTAAATGGAATCCCTGTTGTTACGGTTGTTGTTTAGTCAGAAAGTCATGACTTTTGCGACCCCATGGACTGTAAGCCCACCCACCTCCTCTGTCCATCGGGTTTCTCAAGCAAGAATACCAGAGTGGGTTGCCATTTCCTTCTCCAAGTGATCTTCAATAGGTTGCAGATGCCCTGAAGTCATTAATTGTCTTGCTTACTATGTGCACAGTACCTCAAGATGGAAAACTGATGACAAGAGATTGTGTAAGCAGCAATTCCATGTGCTTCCAAGGCCTCCTGTCATCTAGTCCAGCTCCTTTCTAGCTTTATTCTGGCATCTGCCCTGGAGCCCTGCTGCTGCTGCTGCTAAGTTGTTTCAGTCATGTCCGACTGTGTGCGACCCCAGAGACGGCAGCCCACCAGGCTCCCCCGTCCCTGGGATTCTCCAGGCAAGAACACTGGAGTGGGTTGCCATTTCCTTCTCCAATGCATGAAAGTGAAAAGTGAAAGTGAAGTCGCTCAGTCGTGTCCAACTCTTAGCGACCCCATGGACCGCAGCACACCAGGCTTCTCCATCCATGGGATTTTCCAGGTGAGAGTGCTGGAGTGGGTTGCCATTAGCTTCTCTGCCCTGGAACCCTACGTTCTATCAATAGCTATAGTCAACCACTCTCTGCTCTAAGTGTGCCTTCACTCACCAAGCTTATTTTACCAGAAATAACCGTCTGCCCAGTCTCTGACCTTTGAACACTTCCTTCAAAACCACATCAAGATACAACAGCAACACTGGGAAGAATTAATACATACTGAGTGGGAGGCACCATTGAAGCATTTTGTATATAGAATTCATTTTATCCTAGCAAAAACCATTTGAGATTGGGGCTACTATCATACGCCCATGATACAGGGGAGAAAATAGGCAAAGAGAGGGTAACTTGTCCAAGGAGAGCTATTAAGTGACAGAGGCAGCTTGGCTCCAGGCTACAGGCTGCATTTTCATCCAATATTATTCTCTTCTTCCTCTAGAAATGTCACCTTGTCCATGTAGCTGCTCCTCCATCTCTCTCCTTGGCTCTCATTCTCTCTTGCACACATGCGCTCCCCCCCCCTCTCTCTCTCTCTCTCTCTCTCTCTCTCTCTCTCTGGCTTTCATTCTCTCTTTCTCTTTTACTCTCCCCATGGTTCAGACTTAATGTCTCTTCCTCAAGTGCCAGCATTTTGTGCAAACACATTCTATCGCACTTATCTCTATTACAGTGATTTGTTTATATATCTGTTTCTTCCATTAGAAGCTAGACTATTAGCTGCTTGGGTACAGGGAGTGTGTCTTAATGAGTGATGAACCCTCAGAAGTGAATATATAAAAAGCTATGTGCTATTATATGGTTATTTACAACAATTACTGCATTTTTACTTAGAGCCAGGCGTTGTGCTGGCACTACAGAAAAAGAGATGATTAATAGGGGCACTAAAGTTTTTGCATATCTAATGTGTGTGTGTGTGTGTGTGTGTGTGTGTGTGTGTGTGTACAGAGGTGAAAATGGATTTTTGGAGATGACTAAAAACTGACGGCTTGGGTACATATGAGTAGAACTCTCCTTAATCTAACGTTTGGTTTGCTGGGAGCTTGGTCTAATGGTTAGCTGGCCATTTGTTGTTGTTGCTTAGTTGCTCAGTCGTGTCCAACTCTTTGTGAGCCCATGGACTTTAGCCCATCAGGCTCTTCTGTCCATGGGATTTCCTAGGCAGAAATACTGGAGTGGGTTGCCATTTCCTTCTCCAGGGAATCTTCCCAACCTAGGGATCAAAGCTGCTTATATTACATTACTTTAGTACAAAAGTATTACATTACTTTTACTTGTAAAAGCAAAATTCTCCAGCCAACCAACCCTGCTCTTGGACACAGAGCTTTAGGTTATACTTTCTAATCCTGGGAGAGACAGATGGAAAAGATAGACCTGCCTAGTCATGAGCAAGTTAAGTTGTCTCCTGCAGTCCTGAATAAACAATCAGATCTTCATCCTTGAACATGAAAGTAAAGTCAGAATTATCAGACACCTGAGGAAAAACCAGCACCCTGAAAGAGTATATGGTGGCGGTTTAGTCGCTCAGTCGTGTCCAACTCTTGCGACCCAGTGAACTGTAGCCTGCCAGGCTCCTCTGTCCCCGGGGTTCTCCAGGCAAGAATACTGGAATGGGTCGCGATTTCCTTCTGCAAATTAGAGATTATAAAGCCACTAAAAGTGAAATGTAACACTGGAAAGAAGAGATGAAATAAAATGAGATGTAGAGAAAGTAAATTAAACCCTCATCTTTCATTATAGGAAATCAATCATTAATGTATCAGTTAATAAATCAGTCAGTCAGTCAGTTCAGTCCCTCAGTCATGTCCAACTCTTTGCGACCCCATGAACTGCACCACACCAGGCCTCCCTGTCCATCACCAACTCCTGGAGTCCACCCAAACACATGTCCATCGAGTTGATGATGCCATCCAACTATCTCCTCCTCTGTTGTCCCCTTCTCCTCCTGCCCTCAATCAAGATGCTATAAATAAGTACACTATTTAGGGTCATGGAAGAAGCCACTAGAATAATTTCAAACAGGATACATTAACAGCGGTTGCCTCTGAGAAAGATTGGGGGAGGCCAGGGGTAAGGTCAGACTCTATTGACTCACATAATGAAGACAAGATAGCCTCTATTCCTGCCGCTGTGGCCTTTGTATAGACTGTAAGCAAATCGCTGTTGTGTTAGATGTTACAAAAAAGGAGTATCAAGGGATATATATTGTTTAAACAAAAGGATTTTTCCTAAATTAAGTTGTGGGAATGCCTCACTGATGTAATGAAGTTTAATCTGTATCTTGAAATATGAGAAGTTAACTAGAGGGATCCTGGCCTAAGAAGGAATGTGTTCTTTTTGTGTTGGGGGCACGGGGCCATGAACTAAGGAAAGAGAAAAGAACTGTGTTCTAGATGAAACAGCCCACATGCTCTGCACAGAGCGTCTGGGATGCCAAGGCCACCCAGCTGCATGCCCTCAACCTCCAACATGAAAAACGCCCCCTAGAGTTGTGCAGCAGGCTGCACTGGATAATGAGACTAAGCAGTGGTGCAGGGTGAGGTTTCCTACAGAAAACAAAGATCAGGCCAGAAGAGGCAAGAGCAGTTGAGGATCGCAGAGGACAATTCAGAGCAGCCGCTGTGGGGAAAGCAGTCGAGGGTCAATCAGAAGGGAGTAGGGGCCTGATGGAGGAGGTGACCGGTGCCCCAGTGCTGGGGGACTCTAGCTTCCTCTCAGTCTTCCGTCTCCAGCACATCACCAACCTCAGAGTCCAGTCCAAAGGACTTGCCACCTTCTCTCTTCCTCTGCCTTCTGAGAAATGAAAAATGCCAGTAAGAAACTCTGAGCTTGTCATGCCCATATCTTGCCCCTGGATAAATCTACTATCTGCTCCAGAGGAGGGGTAAAAGAAGAAAGAATCGATCATGTTTGTTTTGTTGCACAGTCTCTTCCAGAATGAAGCTTCCCAGGTGGCTCAGTGGTAAAGAATCTCCCTGCCAGTGCTGGAGACACAGGTTTGACTCCTGTGTCAGGAAGATGCCCTGAAGAAGGAAATGGCAACCCACTTCAGTATTCTTGCCTGGATAATTCCATGGACAGAGGAGCCTGGCAGGCCCCAGTCCACGGGGTCACAAAGAAATGGACAAAACTTAGCTACTAAACAGCAACACTTTCAGAATACTGCATGATGCCATAGGACTAAGAAATGAAACAATGCCCAGAAAATAAACAAAGCTTATATGAAGAGCTTTCTCTGTTGCAGAGAAACAGAAAGCAGAGCTTTCTCTGTGCAATTCTTGCACATTGCAAGAATGTTGCAATGTGACAACATTCTTACACATTTTTGCATTTTATTTAATCTATTCTTGAAAGAATTTTAAGGCTGTCTACTATTACTTCCTCTATTTTACAGATAAGAAAACCTAGGCTCAGAGAGATAAAGTAATTCACCCAAAAACAGGCATACAGAAAGTGATCAAACTAGCATTTACTCCCAGGTAGGGGTTGCAGCACTCTTGCCTGGAAAATCCCATGGATGGAGGAGCCTGGAAGGCTGCAGTCCATGGGGTCGCTGAGGGTCGGACACAACTGAGCAACTTCACTTTCACTTTTCATTTCCATGCATTGGAGAAGGAAATGGCAACCCACTCCAGTGTTCTTGCCTGGAGAATCCCAGGGACAGAGGAGCCAGGTGGGCTGCCGTCTATGGGGTCACACAGAGTCAGACATGACTGAAGTGACTTAGCAGCAGTAGCAGCAGCATGGGTTGCAGATAGCTGGACACGACTGAAGCAACTTAGCACACAAGAACACACAGTGACTCAAAGATCTCCCTCCCTGTGGATAGATTCTTCTGAAAAGGATGAGAAAGTAGGTGCATCTTATCTCTGTTCAAAATGTCCCAGATTAAAAACTCCCTTCATCACAGAGCTCTACACTTCTATAGAGCATTTTAAAAAATGGGAATGAAGCATTATATATGTACATTACCACTACATGGAACTCAATCTAAATCTGTGCAAGGCAAGACTACCTCTGAACTCAAGCAGTAAATTTATTTTAAAAATCCATCCAGATTGTTATTTCAGTTTTCCCAGAAATTTGGTAAAGGGCAAATCTGCAAATCTGTGAGCTCCTTGAGGTCAACACTTTGTCTTAACTTGTATTTCTCTCCAATATCTAGCACAGTATCTGGTTCCCTTTAGAAACTCAATAAAAGTTTGCTGAAGCTAGGTGTTTTAGCTCCAAAAAAAAAATTGTTCTCTCCAATCTAACCTCCTGGTGACCTCCACCACTCCAGATGGCACCGGTAAGAATCATGAATCCCCAGCAGCACCTGAGCGCCTTGCATGCTTTGCTCTGTCCTAGAGTGCATTTGCTGGAACTCCCAAAGATATCAGAGCCTTGAAACCCATGGGAGGCTTGTGCCTCTTTAACTATGTGAGTAAAGCCCAGCGCTAACCGAGGGCACATGGGAGCCTACAGGTTCTCTGGAGTCAGAGCTCATCACTCTGTAGACTACATAACTCTAGCCAAATCACTACAAATCTCCATGCCTCGGTTCTCTCCACTATCAAAAATGACAAGAGTATGCATCTACAAATGTTGTTGTGGAGGATCAAATGAGTTAACACAGCTAAAGTAACTCATAACAGTGACGTACACAGAGCCGCTGCTGCTGCTAAGTCGCTTCAGTCATGTCCGACTCTGTGCGACCCCAGAGACGGCAGCCCACCAGGCTCCCTCGTCCCTGGGATTC
The DNA here is from genome assembly GCA_006408675.1 of Madoqua kirkii. Lineage (NCBI taxonomy): Eukaryota > Metazoa > Chordata > Mammalia > Artiodactyla > Bovidae > Madoqua > Madoqua kirkii. Next base: position 6,565 of record SJYC01078291.1, on the reverse strand, counting down.
TCCAGGCAAGAACACTGGAGCCGGTTGCCATTTCCTTCTCCAACCCATGAAAGTGAAAAGTGAAAGTAAAGTCGCTCAGTCGTGTCCGACTCTTAGTGACCCCATGGACTGCAGCCTACCAGGCTTCTCCATCCATGGGGTTTTCCAGGCAAGAGTACTGGAGTAGGGTGCCATTGCCTTCTCTGCAAAGCTAGCACTTCTTAAAAGCTAGCTGTTATTCATGAGGTGTGGCTCATTTAAAATGCCCCTTTGAAGGCTCCAAGGGAAGGCAGGAGGCTCCGCTCCACACATTTGCAGACACCTCTCCAGTCACCCCTTCTGTCCCACTGAAGTGATTTGGAATGTTCCAGACAGGGCACTGACCTTTTCAACATCAAGTTTAATTAAAGCTGGTGAGGAGCTAACATGAAATGTTTCATGTCTTTCCATGTAGTTCAGTGAGAAAGATTTATTAACTCATTAAAATGTCTTGTTAGTTATTTTCAGCTGCTCAGAATGACTGCTCTTTCCAACCAGCCTCTTCTCCCAGTGAAGACCAAGAATAGAATCTGATCGTGTTGACTTCCTAGGCTGGCATTTGCGTCTCTAGACCGTGTTACTCCAACAAGAGGATCAAAAGTTTAAGCAAGTGTGGAGCTTGATTAAAACTCACTTAAAACTCACCTGCCTCTAGTAACTGCAGAAGGCTGTGGATGTGTCAAGATGAGGCCATCGGGCTAAAAACTTCTCCTGCTTCTCCTTGCTATGGGGTGTTGCTGGTGTTTGAGGAATCCGGTGCCAGGGAGATTGGGCTCCTGGGATGTGCTGACCTTGCTTCCTGAAGACCAACTGTCTGAGCCCATTAAACTCAAGCTAATTCACCCCTTTCTGCATTTAGCCCATTAGACTGTGTCTGGTTCTAAAACTATCTCAGCTGCTTCCCTATCTGTCTCACCCTATCTCTTCAATCAAGTTTCAGGTGTCTTCTGTTCTTTTGTTTCTGAAAGCAGCAGAAATTCTCTTCAATATATAACTTCCCAAATTTCTTTCTCACCCTCATCCCCACCAGGGATTCCCTTGTGGCTCAGCTGGTAAAGAATCCGCCTGCAATGCAGGAGACCTGGGTTTGATCCCTGGGTTGGGAAGATCCTCTGGAGAAAGGAACGGCTACCCACTCCAATTATTCTGGAGAATTCCATGAATAGTCCATGGGGTCGCAAAGAGACAGATAGAACTGAACAAATTTCGCTTCACTTCTTCACTTCCCAACCTGAAAATTGTGCTTAGCTCTAGTGAGCAATAATAAATCTGCTTTTGCATTGTTTGTCAAGGTATGCTTCCTCTCTGTTCTTTCTAGTGCTCTCTGGTTAGATTCAGTTCAGTTCAGTCACTTAAGTCATGTCTGACTTTTTGTGACCCGGTGGACAACAGCACACCAGGCCTCCCTGTCCATCACCAATTCCCAGATGTCCATTGAAGAATCAGTGATGCCATCCAACCATCTCATCCTCTGTTGTCCCCTTCTCCCACCTTCAGTCTTTCCCAGAATCAGTGTCTTTTCCAATGAGTCAGTTCTTCGCATCAGGTGGCCAAAATATTGGAGTTTCAGCTTCAGCATCAGTCCTTCCAATGAATATTCAGGACTGATATCCTTTAGGATGGACTGGTTGGATCTCCTTGCAGTCCAAGGGACTCTCAAGAGTCTCCTCCAACATCACAGTTCAAAAGCATCAATTCTTTGGCACTCAGCTTTCTTTATAGTCCAACTCTCACATCCATACATGACTACTGGAAAAACCATAGCTTTGACTAGACGGACCTTTGTTGGCAAAGTAATGTCTCTGCTTTTCAATATGCTGTCTAGGTTGGTCATAATGTTCCTTCCAAGTAAAAGGTGTCTTTTAATTTCATGGCTGCAGTCACCATCTGCAGTGATTTTAGAAGCAGTAAAACATAGTGGTTAATAAGGTGAGCAGAGAAGGGAAGAATCCAGACACTTTTTTTTTTACTAGTTGTGACTTTTAGCAAATTATTTAATTCATGTCTCTCACACTTTGACAATGGTGTAGAAATCGTAATAGTACCTTTCTCATATGGCTGTTGTATTAAATTTTTGAAAAACCAATTAAAAGTGCTTAGAAAGACTGTTCATCAACAATTAAGTATCAGATTTTAATACCATCAGGTTTGTTGTTGCAGTTTTGTTGCAGTTATTATTGTTACAAGCTGCTGGTGGGCAGGGGTCCAATCACCCACTCATAGGGCCAAGCATAGATATATATTTAATAAGCTTCTTTGGATAAGGCTATTGATGAAGATAAGAAAGAGGGGAGAAAAATGCCAAAAAAGGTCCGGGTTTTTAATAAACTAAAGTAGGCAAAAATGATTTCCCTAGCAACCAAATTTCTGAATGCATTTCCACCATCGTCTCTAGCTTCCTATTTATTATGACAATTTCCTGCTTTCAAATATTGAACACTAAACAGGAAATTAGTTAGAGGACGATGGTCTCCAGCCAAGGAGAGGAAAGCAATTTCCGTGGCAGAAGTAACCAGACACTCCTGCTAAGACATTTTCTGCAGAAAATGGATATAATGAACATGGACCTTGAAATAATCTCAGTGGACTTAAAAGTTTCACTCCTAGAAATGAAGGGCAAAATTCCACTTCACCTGAATAGCCCAACTCGTCATCATGATTTTGTTTTAATTTCTAACTGGAGATTGCCTTTCAGAAATCCAAAGAAGGATCTGATGCTGCAGTTGGAAAGTGTGTGTGCCCCTGGTGATGCCCTCATTGTGTTGAGGTCACTTATATGTACAGGAGCAGAGAGGCTAGGATGGGGCCTGGAGGCATAGTGCTAAAAGTGCAGGTGTTACCTACTTAGGGCCTTTGGACACTTTAATCACTAGAAATTGGTAACAGGCCAGACGAGTTCAGGCAAGGCTTTATCTGGACTCCTGCCATAGCACAACAGAGCAAAAACAAGTAAGGAGGGAGGGCCGGTCTCTTCACTGGAGTGCAGATAAGGGCAGATTGGAGGGTCGGGCTGGAGAGATGGCTTAGATGGTCTGCCCACCCACTTGGTGATGCCGTGTACAAGGATCGTACACAGAACCCGAGGTTGTTAGCCTTTTTGTACCTTCCTATTCATAATTTGCCCCCAACTGCCCATGCTTGCCATTATTTTTAGTCCCTAATAGTTTCCTTGTATTTTGTTGGTCAATGTTCCATTTAAAGTATTATCCCTCTGATTAACCCTTACACAATGAAAACAAAACTCCTTAAGCAACAGCATAATTTACATCTGTATCTGTATCTGTATATACTAGACATCTACGGCTCAGCAGGTAAAGAATCCACCTGCAATGCAGGAAACACAGGAGATGTGGGTACGATCCCTGGGTTGGGAAGATCCTCTGGAGAAGGAAATGGCAACCTACTCCAGTATTCTCGCTTGGAAAATCCCACGGACAAAGGGGTCTGGCAGTCTACAGTCCATAGGGTCACAAAGAGGCAGACGTGACTGTAAGACTAAGCATGCAAGGATAAACATTTCATTAATGATGAAGATGATAAGTTTTAAAATGTCACACTACTGTGATTTCCATAGCAGTATCTGGTTACTCACTAGCATTTCATAGGAAGTCTACCACTCTGGTCATTTCACAGATAACCAATTCATGTAAGAGTAAGTTTCCAGTATACATCTTGTGGTTATTTCACTTGAGCTAATGAGTTGGAATTAATAGTAACTAAGGTACATCTAGTCAAGGCTATGGTTTTTCCTGTGGTCATGTATGGATGTGAGAGTTGGACTGTGAAGAAGGCTGAGCGCTGAAGAATTGATGCTTTTGAACTGTGGTGTTGGAGAAGACTCTTGAGAGTCCCTTGGACTGCAAGGAGATCCAACCAGTCCATTCTGAAGGAGACCTGCCCTGGGATTTCTCTGGAAGGAAAGATGCTGAAGCTGAAACTCCAGTACTTTGGCCACCTCATGGGAAGAGTTGACTCACTGGGAAAGACTTTGATGCTGGGAAGGATTGGGGGCAGGAGGAGAAGGGGACGACAGAGGATGAGATGGCTTGATGGTATCACTGACTCGATGGACATGAGCCTGAGTGAACTCTGGGAGTTGGTGATGGACAGGGAGGCCTGGTGTGCTGCGATTCATGGGGTTGCAAAGAGTCGGACACAACTGAGCAACTGAACTGAACTGAACTGAACTGAAGGCTCTAGTGAGTGAGTGAGTGAAATCTGAGCGCTGAAGAATTGATGCTTTTGAACTGTGGTGTTGGAGAAGACTCTTGAGAGTCCCTTGGACTGCAAGGAGATCCAACCAGTCCATTCTGAAGGAGACCTGCCCTGGGATTTCTCTGGAAGGAAAGATGCTAAAGCTGAAACTCCAGTACTTTGGCCACCTCATGGGAAGAGTTGACTCACTGGGAAAGACTTTGATGCTGGGAAGGATTGGGGGCAGGAGGAGAAGGGGACGACAGAGGATGAGATGGCTTGATGGTATCACTGACTCGATGGACATGAGCCTGAGTGAACTCTGGGAGTTGGTGATGGACAGGGAGGCCTGGTGTGCTGCGATTCATGGGGTTGCAAAGAGTCGGACACAACTGAGCAACTGAACTGAACTGAACTGAACTGAAGGCTCTAGTGAGTGAGTGAGTGAAAGTCGTTCAGTCATATCTGACTCTTAGTGACCCCATGGACTATACAGCCCATGGAATTCTCCAGGCCAGAATATTGGAGGAGGTAGCCTTTTCCTTCTCCAGGGGATCTTCCCAACCCAGGGATCAAACCCAGGTCTCCCACATTGCAGGCAGATTTTTTTCCAGCTGAGCCACAGGGGAAGCCCCAACTAAGGCTCTAAGGTAAATACAAAGATGAAACCTCTGAATTTTACATATAAACAGCTTGTGTTATCACTGTTGTTGTTTAGTCAGTAAGTCTTATACAACTCTTTTACGACCCCATGGACTGTAGCCCACCAGGGCTCCTCTGTCCATGGGATTTCCCAGGCAAGAATACTAGAGTAGGTTGCCATTTCCTTCCCGGGGGGATCTTCCCCACCCAGGCATCAGAACTTCATCTCCTGTATTGCAGGTGGGTTCTTTACCACCAAGCCACCAGGGAAGCATGATCAATGTAAATCTTCCCAAAATTAATGCCAAGATGATAAAACATCAAGCAGTCTGATCCACCCCACTCTCATCCATACAGCTACACACTAGCATCACCGTCCATGCCATCTCAAGATAAAACATCCTGAAAGTTAATCAGCAACTTTAGCAACAGTCAAAAGTTGTGAACCTAGCTGATCCAAGCTAATCTATGTACAGCAAGACTGAAAATATGAGCTTTGGAAAGTATTTTTGTCAATAATGGAAAAGTACCAATAAAGAAATAAATTCTGGCTCAAAGACAGATAGTAAAGATGGAGTAACAAGCCAGGGAAAGTTGGCAGGCATTTCAAAAGCAGCAGCCAAAATCCAAGTTAGAAAGCTAATAATAATCCTAACATCTAACAACTGTGGAATGGTTATTCTCTGCTGACTACTGTACATGCGCTCTTTCTGTATGGCCTCCCAGGTCAACAAGGTAGCTGCTATTCTTTTCTCTTTTATGTAGATAAGCAAACAGGCTCACAGAAGTTGAAAACGTTGTCTAGTAAGTGTTCACATGGTAAGTGTTGTCACATAGTAAGTGTTCAAAGACAAAATTCACACCAGATCTGCTTGGTGCTGAAGCCGTGTTTAAGCTCTAGGGATGACTGAAGTGACCCAGAGAAGGGAGAAGAAGAGGCAGCAGCTGGAGGACTGGCCCTGGTCATCCGGGCCCTCGGTGGATGAGGTGTTCCGGCTCAGCGGCACACCAAGAGCCAAGGCCACACGTGTCCACCCCTGGCATCCGTGTCTCACATGAAGTAAAGAATCCAAAGATGGTCCTGTAGCAACTCCTGGGGTCCTGGTTCTTCCCCACCAAGGACCTGACAGTGCCCCAGGGCACTTGCCTCGGCTTTGAGTTCTTTATCTTAGGTTATGCAGCACTAGGTGCAGAACCTGAGATGGAGATTTTCATATGCTTTGTTGAGGGAAGGGTCCTTAGAATAAGAGGAAGGGTGAAAACAGGAGAGGGCAAAGGAGAGCAAAGATGTACCTCAGCTAAAACGCAGGCTGACTCCACAGGGAGTTCTGGAGCACAGACTGCACCACAGAGTTAGTCCCACCTTGAGAGAGAGGATGGCCATCTTTTCTGCCCATGTCAGTCATTGACTATAAGTCACCATGGGGAGAATATAACCTCCCGGAAAAGGCAGCTTCTGTTTGGCTGAGAGGAATTCTCTGCAAAGTCAGCACTCAAAGCATTTGGTGACAGGTGCCTTGGCCAAGGAAAATGAGGTCTGGATGGGGCACCAACAGTGTCTCCTATACATGCCCAGTTACCCACGAGTCAATGAAGAACAGAGAAAATTACAAAAAAAAAAAAAACTATTTACAGCCAAATAACAGCAGCAATAACAACAACAACAAAAGGGATTCTCTATCAAAACTTGTAGTTATAGCTAGTGTGATAC
>SJYC01078285.1:0-21509 GCA_006408675.1 Madoqua kirkii | reverse complement strand
ACTCTCCAGGCAAGAACACTGGAATGGGTTGCCATTTCCTTCTTCGATGCATGAAAGTGAAAAGTGAAAGTGAAGTCGCTCAGTCGTGTCCAACTCAGCGACCCCATGGACTGCAGCCCACCAGGCTCCTCTGTCCATGGTATTTTCCAGGCAAGAATACTGCAGTGGGGTGCCATTGCCTTCTCTCAATTCAATGGTGCCACATCTTTTATAATGGATAGTATACCTGCTTGACCTTTGCACTATAGGGAGGTATTATCTTTATTAAACTTAACCATAAACAAACCTAGCCTTTGTTCCAAACCAGAAATTTTTAATCTCAGCACTGTTGACATTCTGGACTGGATACTTCTTTGTTGTGAGGACAATCAAGTTGTGAGGAATTACAAGATACTGAGCAGATTCCTTGCACACTACCCACTAGAGGTCAGTAGCACTTGATCATTTATAATGAGCAAAAATGTGCCCAGAAATCGTCAAATGTCCCCTTGGAAGTAAATCACCTTCAGTTGAGAATGACTGTTCCAGAGGAAGTCACTATGTGTATTTGGAGGATGTTCACTAAGCAAATATCCTTGATAAAGCATCCTGAACAAAGGCAATCTGTGCTTCAACTCACAAAACATGCAAAAACACCAGAGATCCATGGTGAACTGCCTCTTAACAGAGGCCTTAATCCTTATTTCTGAAACTAGATCTGTTTTTCAGACATGTATAAAGTACTTGGTCAATTTGCACTTGATATTTACATACACATACATACACACACCCTTCCTCTTGGTCCTTTGCCTAAAGTTACAACATGAACCATTGAAATGGTGAGAAACAAGTCCAAAGAAATTAAGCAGGTATGGCCCAGAAGAAAATATGCTACTGTGCTGTGCTTGCTGCTGCTGCTGCTGCTGCTAAGTCACTGCAGTTGTGTCCGACTCTGTGTGACCCCATAGAAATGGCAGCCCACCAGGCTCCCCCATCCCTGAGATTCTCCAGGCTGTGCTTAGTCATGTCCACATCTTTAAGACTTCATAGACTGTAGCTCGCCAGGCTCCTCTGTCCATGGGGATTCTCCAGGGAAGAATGTTGGAGTGGGTTGCCATGCCCTCCTCCAAGGGAACTTTGCAACCTGGGATCAAACCCAGGTCTCCCTCACCGTAGGGAGATTCTTTACCATCTGAGTCACCAGGGAAGCCCAAGAATACTGGAGTGGGTAGAAGATTCCCTTCTCCAGGGAATCTTCCTGACCCAGGAATTGAACCGGGGTCTCCTGCGTTGCAGATGGATTCTTTACCAGCTGAGTTACCAGGGAGTCCCCAAAAGGAAATGGCTGAGCCCAGGAGTATATGATGGACATTTCCTTTCTTATGCAAGAATTTTTTCCCTTCCTTGGGTTAATAACTAACTTTTTGCAGGGAGGAGGGCATTTAATACTTTTTCCCCAGATTACTTCTGTGCTTTGAAGTTAGACCTGGATACAAATCCCAGTTCTTCTACTTAACAGTACAACTGATGAGCAAGTAATTCTACCTGTAGGAGCTTACTTTTCATATATAAGGTGGGGGTGATAAGACCTACCTTACAGGGTTGTCATCACAATTCTATGAGCTAAAAGTGCCCAGTACAGTGCCTGGTACTCAGTAAGTACTGAATAAATTGTAGTGATTGCTTCACGAACATCACCATTAGAGCAGATCCTCAGCATCCCTGGTGGCTCAGATGGTAAAGAATCTCCCTGCAACGCAGGAGACCGGAGTTTGACCCCTATGTAGGAAAGATCCCCTGGAGAAGAAAATAGCAACCCACTCCAGTATTCTTGCCTGAAAAACCCCATGGACGGAGGAGCCTGGCAGGCTATAGTACATGAGGCTGCAAAGAGTCAGACACGATGGAATGATTAACACTTGCACTTTTTTCTTTTCTGTTCTTACTATGATCAGCTTTCACTAATGTCTCCACACTCTCACATGGCTTTTCACAGTATTTATGACATAGCTGCTTAGAGCAAAGATCTATGGAGCAAAAATTACCAGGCCACAGAGAGAATGACTCTAAGACTTGACTTAAGCATTTCGTGCCAACCCCCTGAGCTAGACAATTCTAGCTCCATTACCAATAGGTTCAAAGAAATACCTAAATAGGTCAAAACCCACTCTGACCTTTTGTTACCTGGTTTTCTTTTCTTCAAGCTGACATCAGTTTGTTGAAATTGCCCAGCCTTTAGTAATCTGTTTAATCAGTCTTTCTTGCATACTTATATTTTAATAGGCTAGCATTCTTGTGTCAAATAAGAAATCAAGCTCTGTGGACTCTTTCCAAGGCTGTTCAAGCATCATCAAGATCATTTTCCCCTACATCCCCTCCTCTTCCCAGTGATCATCCAACTCACAAGCAAAGAAATAGCTCTCACAGATTATAAAACTTAAGTGATTAACAGAGAGATCTCCCTTCCATAATAATGCTATGACTTTCCCTTGATATTTGGCTTTTTTGACTCTGGAATATAAATTAGTCTTGGTTCCCACTGCTATTAGGTGTTGTACATACGTGATGATTCCTCTTCTTTGTCTTAAAATATAATATTTAATTATAGCTTCACCGAAGACTTAAAAATCCTAGTTTCCCTCAGGGAAGAAATACCTACAACTGGAGTTTATGAAAAATTGTTAGTTGTAGCTAATCCTGGGTAATAAATTGGATTTTGGAAATCTGTGTGATTTTTAGCACACTAAGCTTTTCATCAGGAAGGCGACACTTACAGAAAATGCCTGTGGAATAATCAGGCAGTAACTTCACTGCTGCACTAAGACAAACACAACTGAGAACATCATCTATGGAATTTGTTGGATTGTGAAATTTGCTCTTTGAAAAGGAAACATCCCATAATAGTCAGAGGGCAAGTGGCAATTTCTGGTGATTTTGTATTCCCCTGAGCCTGGGATTATGAATCCCCCCTCCTCACTTAAATTCCAATCCTCCACTTAGAATTGTAAGGAACCTGACTGAATTGCATTAAAAAGCCTAAATGACTTTTATTTCTTGTGTCATTTAGCCAGAATGAATACTACTTAGTCTCTTCTCTAAGACCATGTGTACACACACACACACACACACACACACACTTCTACAGCACAGTGTTCCACTGGCCGAAAAAGAAAATCAATACACATTTAGCAAATATTTGAGCTGCATTTATGTAAGCAATTCCTTCACGTAAAACAAATTCCAACCATAGCCATTTCAAGGACCCTAAAGGACAGAAGATAACAGCACTTTCAAACTGCTGTTCTAAATGGAGGACTTTTTGTTCTAGATAAAACCCCCAAGCCAATACTCTTTTGTATCAAACCTTCTCCCTCTGTTTCTCATACCTGACTCCAACCCACCTCATTCTTCAGTGCTGTTTATTGAAGACATACCACTCTCTGTAATAAAGACTGCCCTAGTGCTCCTCTTCATAGGAACGCTAGGAAAACCTGAAGGTGTTTTATTTTTGAGGTCATTCAGTCACATAGCTAGCACCTGAGAAGGTTTAACTTATATCTGCATGAGAACAGCATCCCACAAAACTTGAAAGAAAATCGTAGTCATTGGTTCATACATCTTTTTAAAGGCATGGTGGCTACCTGGTCCACTGGAATCTCAACTTGAGTGTCTTCATCTTCTTGGACTTCAGCTGCCCCCCGCGTTTCTGATCTCTCCTCTCCAGCTTTGAAAACGCCTTCATCTATAATTTGAGACAAATACACAGTGAAAATCAAAATCCAATTGTGACATCATGTGGCTGAATGTTGAAATTACAATCAAATTCCTAATGATTCTTTTTATAGGTATTCTGGTTCCCCTTGTATTGGCAAGATTTTTGTAGCCCCCAATTCTTCTAGATTTTCACTGGGAAAAGGTTCAGTGGCCAAAACAAGGCTGACCCAGAGAAGCAGGGCTGTGTCCCAGCCACCCCCTCACCTACTGGTACCAATTAAAACAACACAATCCTGCACAGATATTTAGAAGGGCAAGATTTCCTACCTAATATCTCTTTTCTCTCCTCCTAGCCATGAAGCAGTGATGATGCTTGGTGCTTGAAAATACTACTTTTAGTAATTTGCCTTTCCCAAAGAATGCTATACAGTGAAAATAATATATTAAAACAATTCTCTCCATTCTGAGTAACATCAAAATATATTTACTGCAACAGAATCAGAGCTAACTCTGTATCTCACACAAATCAATCTTTTATTTTGCAGGTCTCCACAGGATTTTCATAACATATGTCTTAAAATCCTTAACTGTAAAACATAACCCAAATCTTTAAGATGTTAGCATAAGCTCTTATGATTTGTTCTCCTATAGAAAGCAATAAGGACTGTTCTCCATATTTGAAGTCATTTCAACATCTTCACTCTGTCTTCTCTTCTCCAGGCCAAGTAATCGAAGAATCACAGGACCATTTGTCTTTCTCTCTATCTGTTTGCCTCAGGACAGGTCTAACGCTTCAGTCATTCTCACGGATGTTTTCTCTGCCCAGTCATTTACAGTCTCCAGGGATGGAGATCCCACCTCCTTTCCTAATAATCTATCACAGCATATGATTACCCTTATAGTCTAGAAAATGTTTTCATCTTTTGTCTTAAAAACTCCTTCTATTTCTCAAATGGAAACTTCTCTCTCAGAGCACAAATGTTTAACACATTCCACATGATAATATTTCATATTGGCCAAGTTGTGAGGTCACTCTTCACAAAGCATAAAATACAACTTTACATTCGCTGAGGCTCAGTTGTATGTGAGACACAGTAGGAGCCAATGTGGCCATATAAGATATAAATGAGATTTAGATTTCTTTCAAGCTGCTTACAAACTAATGAGCAGGTAGAAGTATATACGCATCATCAATAAAGTGCCCTGATGTAAAAAGAATAAGGTCTATAATAGAGCCCTGTGGAAGCTTAGGAGGTAAGGCCTAGTGAAAAAGGAAGAAAGGAAGGGAGAGAGGAAATATAACCAAACTCAAGTCCTTTCATTTCTCCTAGAGAAACCATTTTCCTTTTTAATTACTTCTCTACTATCCTTTTTAAAAACCAGGAATAACAGAGCTGCCCTCAAAGCTGATTAGACATGTTAGATTAATTCACATAGATAATTCATTTTTTATTGAAGTATAGTTAATTTACAATGGTGTGTTAGTTTCAAGTATACAACAAAGTGATCCAGCTACACACACACATACACACACACACACACACATATTCTTTTCCATATTTTTCCACTGTAGGTTATTATAACGTATTGAATATAGCTCCCTGTGCTATACATTCGGTCCCTGTTGTTTACCTATTTTATACATCAGTTCATTTCAATCACTCAATTGTGTCTGACTTTGGGACCCCATGGACTACAGCACTCCAGGTTTCCCAGTCCATCACCAACTCCCACAGCTTGCTCAAACTCATAGCCATCAAATCAGTGATGTCATCCAACCAGCTCATCCTCTGTCATCGACCCCTTCTCCTCCTGCCTTCAATCTTTCCCAGCATTAGGGTCTTTTCTAAAGAATCAGTTCTTCTCATCAGGTGGCCAAAGTATAGAAGCTTCAGTTTCAGCATCAGTCCTTCCAATAAATATTCAGGACGATTTCCTTTAGGATGGACTGGTTTGATCTCCTTGCAGTGATCAATACTATTTTATATATAGTAGCATATATATCGGGGAAGGCAATGGCACCCCACCCCCAGTACTATTGCCTGGAAAATCCAATGGGTGGAGGAGGCTGGTGGGCTGCAGTCCACGGGAGGCAACCCACTCCAGTATTCTTGCCTGGAGAATCCCAGGGATGGGGGAGCCTGGTGGGCTGCCATCTATGGGGTCGCACAGAGTCGGACACAATTGAAACGACTTAGCAGCAGCAACAGCATATATATGCAATTCTCAAACTCTTAATTTATCTCCCCCTACCCAGTTGCTATCCTCTTTGACAAGCATAAGTTTGCTGTTTTGTGTGTGTGTGTGTGTGAATCTGTTTATGTTTTGTAAATAAACTCATTTGGATCATATTTTAGATTCCACATATAACTGATATCGTGTGATATTTGTCTTTCCCTGCTTGACTTAATTGGTCTAATGGTTATATCCTGACTCCATTGACTCGTATGACTGAAAATGTGGATCCAAAATGAAATTGCAGCTCAGCATATCAGAAGAAAGAATACAGAAAAACAAAACAGAAAATGTGGTGATATTTTCATGTACTGATGTTTAGCTTGGAGTAAATGCAGAAAGTTTTGGTCACAAGCTCAACAAAGCGATTCTTGAGCTAAGAAAAGTACAGGGAAGGACACTTCAAGGGGCAAGGAAAATAGCTTATAATTATTCTGTCCAAAAAGAAGAGAAGTGAAAGGGAGTAATCCAAGTCTATAAAACCAGAGTCAACAAGAAGAGGCTAAGTGGATATTTGTCTCTCCATCAAATTCTGGAACATGAAACTCAACGAAATAATAAACATTACATTGATGGTAGAAGACATTAATGAAATGATAGAAAAATAAATTCCCCTGTACTCACATGTGGAGTTCCTAATTCTGAGAACGTGTAGAGGCAGAATAAACTAATTTCAAATAGGGCTGCACATTTTATCAAGCGTTATCTCCAAAATGGTTGAAAAAGGAAAATTCAGTGTGTTTGACATTCCTTTCTGCCTTCTGAATTACTTTAAAAGACAACAATCATAGTAATCCACACAATGTCCTTTAAAAACAGATGCTGGTCCCGTTAGACTATGACCTACGTCTGTGACTTTTGGGGATGACATATTTGCATCCGAGTGTTGCACTTGCTTTCAAAGAGACCACCCAACGAGAAACCTACAGATACTAAAGAAATATATTGTTGGTGCTCACATTCATTGAAATGTTTAACTGTATCCAAGCAGAGCTCTGGACGGCTTGCAGATGTGTTTCAGGATAAACATTTCACAGGAAAAGAAGAATGATATCAATAATAACAAATAACGTGGAAAGGGCACTGGAGTGGAAAAATGGCAACCATAAGGACAGAAACAGCAAGTAGCCGAGTCAACAAAGCTCAGCATTGTGTACAGTGACAAAAACACAGAGCACAAAGGTAAAAGTGTTTGGTTGAGGGTGGCGTAGGATTTGTTCCTCACCGAAAGGAGATGTGCAAGCCACCTCCTTCAGCAGCACGGAGCAAGAAAGGAAGGCTGGAAATAAATAAACAGTGATGGAAAAAGGAACAGCGAGAAAGTTACTTTATGATAAGAAAAAGGACTTGAATTTTTATTAAAAATGTTCTATGAAATTTAAAATAGAGGAATATGAATTCCTAGTGGAAATTTTTAAATAGCATTTCTTGATTATAGATTATTTAATATGCATGCATGCATTTTAGAAAACTTGGGAGATGAAAAAAATAAACATCCCATGACCCAGAGATTCTCTCCCCTACCTCTCAGATGCTCACACACACACACACACACACACTCACTCATAAAACTGAGATCCTAATGTATATATAATTTCAAAAGACTTTTTTTACTAGCATGGGGAGATCGTCTACACCTGTGGCTGATTCATGTCAATGTATGGCAGAACCAATATAGTACTGTGAAATGGAATAAAGCATTAAAAAAAAAATAAAATAAAATAAAAGCATGTCATGAGTATTTCTCATGTCAGTAAATGTTATTAGAACACATAATAAATAGATGGGTCCATACTGTAATTAATGGATGATTAACCTGGATTCTTACGTGTTCCCATACTTAGAAAAGAAATAAAGCCTTTAACTAAGCTATCTGTTCCTCAAAAATAGCACTGACCTTCTACCAAGATGAGTGTTGGATTGAACATACCTCTATGTCAAAATCACATATGTACTGGCCTCCCCCTTTATCACTTCAGAACAGTTCTCAAAGCTCTCAGAAACTACCTCCCAGGTTAAAATCCTCAGACTGGCTCAAATAAAATTCTCCACTTCTTTCTTAGATTGACTACTGACTAATTTTTTTCATTGAAACCACTACCTTTTTTTTTTACATGAACATACCTATGATAAAGTTTAATTTCTATCAATAAATTAGGCACAAGAGAATATCTGATTTTCCAGCACCACTCTTCTTTTTTTAATATTTTGTTTTTATTGATTGATTTGGCTGCACCAGGTCTTAGTTGTGGTATGCAAGATCTTTCGTTGCAGCATGTGGGATCTAGTTCCCAGACCAGGGATTGAACCCAGCCCCCTGCATTGGGAACATGGTTGTCTCAGCGACTGGACCACTAGGCAAGTCCCCGACATCACTACTCTCGCACTTTGGAGCCACTATTAAGTAAGATAAGGGTTCCTTCGAACACAAGCACCGCAATACCTCTACAGTCCATCTGGTAATCAAGAGGGTTACTGAAGTGTTTAAAGACTGGGATAAACTGGACAAAGGGCTGATTCACCTCCTGGGCAGGAAGAGGCAGGAGGGTGTGAGATTTCATTGTGCTTCTCACAACAACATGCAATTTAAAGCTTATGAATTACTGTTTCTGGAGTTTTTCATTTAATATTTTCCAATCATAGTTGACTGTGGGTGACTGAAACTGCAAAAGCAAAACCACAGATAAAGGGAAACTACTGTACTTCATTCGGGGCCAAACTGGATGTTCAAAAATATGACAAACATTCATGAAGTGTTCAAAGGCATGTGAATGTTCAAGGTGAGCGTTCAAGGGCCGGCCTGAAAACTAGAAAATTAAAAATAACACCAAAGAATTGCCAACAAGGCCAAAATACAATGGTAAAGAATTAGAATGATACAGTATGTCCCCTTTCTGTCAATGCCATAGTAAACGGGGCAGATGGGGAGGATAAGTTGGGAGATTGGGACTGACATATACATACTACTATAGATATACATAGATATACATAATAGATAATTAATAAGAACCTACTTACTTATAGCACAGGGAACTATACTTAATACTCTTAATGATCTATATGCAAAAAGAACCTAAAAAAAAAGTGATTCACTTTGCTATTTACCTGAGACTAACATATAACACTGTAAATCAAATATACTCCAATAAAAATGAATTTTTTAAAAAATCACAAAAAAAGGCTACTAAATACACACCCCATGGAAGAAGGCAAACATAAACATAAAACACCTGCTTGCAAGGATACATAACCCAAGAAATTTAAAATTTTTGTGAAAATATTAAGTGTTTCATCAAGGGCAATATTATGCAAGCACTTCAAAACCTAATGACTTTTCCTATATTATGACTGCTCATTTAAACTCACACAGTAAAGTTAGATCATAATGGGAACCATTATGTGCAATGATTGTATAGGTATTGCTACCAATAGTTCAGATATCCTAACCATAACTCATTAAGGGTAGGTGCTACCTAGGGTCGGCTTTCCAGGTGGTTCAATGTAAAGAATCTGTCTGCCAATGCAGAAGACGCAGTTTCCATCCCTGGGTTGAGAAGATATCCTGGTATCCTAGAGAAGGAAATGGCAAGCCACTCCAGTATTCTTGCCTGGAAAATTCCATGGACAGAGGAGCCTGGTGGGCTACACTCCATGGGGTCTCAGAGACATGCCTGAGAGACTGAGTATACAACCTACCGAGAGGAAGGGGTTTAGCCTCTAATGGGACACACAATTACTTTTATTGTCCCTCAAATTTACATAAAAACAGAAATTTAGTCTTATCCCATCCCATATCAGCAAATGCCCCCTTTGTCATATATTGCCTGCCTGTGAAATTTTGGTGCACCAATAATCATCTTAGCCACATTTGAGATTTCTTCTAACCCTTATCACAATCTTTAACATAATTTTCAACTGCTCAAGTGCCAAAGACTCTCTAATCTATATCAGCCTCTTCATGGACCCCAAGTTCATATATCCAATTACCTAACTTGACAACTCACCTTGGATGTCCGATGGGCATCTCAACCTTAACACGGTCTTAAGAGAACTCTGGGTCCTGAGCCTAAACTGTTCATCCTCTATATTCCTCATTCCATAACACAGCACTACCACTCAATCCCAAACCTGGGAATTCTTCTCATTTCCACCTTGCTTTCACTCCCTATATCCATTCCATTCTAGCCCTGTAAATCCAATCCTTTTAAATACACCCCAAATATGTGAACATTATTTCCAGCTCCACTATCAGCTTGGTTCAATCACCACTATCGGTAGGAGGGGCTATTATAACAGCTTGCAAAGTAACAACCCTCTGCTTCTACTCTTGATTTCCTCTAGATTGTTCTCAACACAATAGTCAAGTAATATTAACAGGTGATCAAAATTACTAAGAAACTCTCTAACACTTTCCAGCATACACAGAATCCAGGTTCCTCATCATGGTTCAGAGAGATGTAATCTGGTCCTGAACTCCCTTTTAGACCACATTTCATACCAGTTTCTCTTTGCCCATTAAATTTCAGGTACATTTTGTGTCTCCAACAGCAAACTCATTGCTACCTTATGCCTTTGTTGTTTTTACACCTTCTACCTGGAATGCTCTTCCCTCTCTTTTTCCATGATTAGCTGTTCCTTCTCATTCAGATCTCAGGAAACCTGGCTTGTTCCAATTCAAGTCATTCACCACAATGCTCGGTTTTAACTCTCACTAGCATTTATTACTGGTATTGGTGGTAAAGTCGCTCAGTCATGTCCAACTCTTTGCGACCCCGTGGACTATAGCCTACCAGGCTCCTCCATCCATGGGATTCTCCAAGCAAGAATACTGGAGTGAGTTGCCATTTCCTTCTCCAGGGGATCTTCCCAACCCGGGGATCGAACCCAGGTCTCCCACATTGGAGGCAGATGCTTTAAATAGCTGGTATTTTTCTTGCTTATTTGATGTCTTAGTGTTTCTCAGTCTCCATCAAAGTGTTGGCTCCAAGAGAGCAGGTACCATACCCTATTGTTCACGGGTCTGTACCTAGCATAGCTTGGCACACAGGAGTTGAAAAGGTCTTCATTGAAAGAATGAAGAGCAAGCACTCAAAAATATTTGCTGCATGGAGACAGAATATAGAGACAGTACAATGTAAAAGCTGCTGTTGCTGCTGCTGCTGCTGCTGCTAAGTCACTTCAGTCATGTCTGACTCTGTGCGACCCCATAGATGGCAGCCCACCAGGCTCCACCATCCCTGGGATTCTCCAGGCAAGAACACTGGGGTGGGTCTCCATTTCCTTCTCCAATGCATGAAAGTGAAAAGTGAAAGTGAAGTCACTCAGTCATGTCCAACTCTCAGTAACCCCATGGACTGCAGAGCACCAGGCTCCTCCATCCATGGGATTTTCCAGGCAAGAGTACTGGAGTGGGGTGCCATTGCCTTCTCTGTGCAGACAGAATAACCATTGCTAATTAGCAGACCTTGAGATGGAGAGATTACCCTAGATTATTCTTGTGGACCCAGTGTCATCACAAAGGTCCTTGGAAATGAAGGAGAGTGGCGGGGAGATCGGTGTCAGGTGAAGGACCACGGGGCCATTGCTGGCCTGGAAGATGGAAGGAGGCCATGAGGCAGGGAACTGTAGCCAACCCATCAAAACCAGCAAAGGGCAAGAACAGAAAGTTTCCTCTTAGAGACTCTAGAAGGACTAAGCCCTTGCCAACGCCATGATTACAACCCAGTGAGGACCATTTAGGAAACTCTGAGCTCCAGAATGGTAAGATGATAAGCTTATAGTTGTTTCAAGCCACCACATTTGTGGTAATGTGTTACAGCTGTACAGGCAACTAATACACCAACTGCGCAAAACTAATGATCTGGAAAGAATAGCGGGGGCAAGAGCTTTCACAAACCAGCTTTCTGACTCCTGCAGACACCTGCCGAGTGAGAGCAGACACCCCATTCCTCCAGCTCTGAAGGCTCTGGTTAAAAAACCTCCTGCAAGCCTGAAGCCTTCTGTTTCCCTTCTCTGTTATGACCTCCCTTTCTCGCTCCCCTACACTGTACAAAAAAACACCCACCCCAAGATACCCACACATCTGCCAGAACGGAGAAAGGGGATTCGATTTTTTTCAAAGTCCTCCCCTACCCTAAAATCTTCATTATAAAAGCCATTTGCTAACAAACTAAAGAGCGAGGATAAATTTGATACACAATACTGCTTTCATTCAATTACTACACTGAGGATCAAATTCAATGCTTGGATGCACACTTCACCAAAATGCAGCTCTAATCTTTTTCCTTTGAATCATGAATAGACATTTTAGTGTATATTACACAGCAAAGCAATAACAAACACTCTAGTAAAAATAAAAATGCTCCTCAATTATTTTTCACTTATCCCTTATGAATTTTATTGCCTAAAAAATGAAAGCAGAGCTGCTGAGGTAGGGCAGTCATGTCATCATCATGTAGCTTGGAATAAATACGAACCTGTTTCCCCTACAGAAATGGGATACAAATGCTTATGCATTTTTAGCCTTTCCACAACTACAATGGCAGAAATGAATGCATTTCCTTATTTCAGTGCGTCAGTATTTAGTAACATTACAGGATTTTAATATGTTAAAACTGTCAATGCTAAGTAAGAAAAGTGGCCAAATAATGAATGATACGTTCATGTAATTGGTGATAATCAGTATTTAAGCCCAATAATCTTGTTTAAGGCTCCTCTCGTGACTCAGTGGTAAGAATCCACCTGTGATGTGAGTTCAAGCCCTGGGTTGAGAAGACCCCCTGGAGTAGGAAATGGCAACCCACTCCAGTATTCTTGCCTGGGAAGTCTCATGGACAGAGGAGCCTGGCGGGCTAGAGTCCATGGTATCACAAGAGAGTCAGACATGACTTGGCAACTAAATAACAACAAAAATCTTGTTTGAAGTATACCTTCTCACTAAATTTATTAAAAATTCTTTTAAAATCATATTATAAACTATAATTGAATGTGTTCAGTATTTGAAACTGATACTTCCCTGGTGGCTCAGATGGTAAAGTATCTGTCTACAATGCAAGAGACCTGGGTTCGATCCCTGGGTCAGGAAGATCCCCTGGAGAAGGATATGGCAATCCACTCCAGTACTATTGCCTGGAAAATCCCATGGACAGAAGAGCCTGGTAGGCTACAGTCCATGGGGTTACAAAGAGTCGGACACGACAGTGACTTCACTCACTCACTCAGAACTTATCAGGACAGAAAAAAAGAAAAATAACAGAATAATGGCCAGTTTTAAATAGTTTCTGGAAATACAAGATATCTATTAAGTGGAAGCTCTATATGTAAATAAGAAAGTTTAGTGTGACCATAAACATTTTACCATGCTTTACTACTGAGAATTTCTCATAAAAAAATTATATTAACTATCAAGTATTAACTTTAAAAAGCAGCTCATTAAACCCAGTAAATTACTGGGAAAAAAATGTGAGCAGCAAGGAGTTTATGGCTTTCAGTAAATAAGATAATATAATATTCTAAGAAGGGAAAAGTACACAGCTCTGTTTATAAGGAAAATCATGCTGTCTTTATCTGTGTCATCAATCACTAGAGGCAGAATTCGAAGTAAAATTGGTAAGAAGGTGACACCCAAATAATGTTCATTAGCTAATATGGTTGATGTGAAATATATACTCATATGTGAAATATATTTAATTTCCAATAAAACCCTTCCCAGAGCCAGATTGTGGTCATCACAACATCTTAATGAAATTCAAAGAAAGCACTTTTGGAAAGTGGACCCCGCATGAAGTTTAGCAAGTAGTGACTTCGAGAAGAAGAGGGATTCCCGTGTGATAACACTTCCTGATGAAGAGGGTACTGGCCAGCCCTTCTCTGATCCTCATTATCCTTGTACAATATCTCCTTTATAGTGCTCCCCTGAATTAAAGTTTATTATCATCAGGCAGAATGAAAAACTAATCAAGTAACAGCTAATGTTCTGAGTACATCTAATTTAGTACAGCCATATAACCCGAATGTTTTTTAATCACTAATCTTCCCCATATGTTTCATTATGACCCATAAACTCAAATGGAAACTCTTTACAGGAACGAGAATATCACAAGTGAGCGATATTTTTCTTTGGAAACTTAGAATATTATATGAAAATAACTTTATCCATCCACTTAAATAGGTTGCTTTCTTAACTGCAGCTTGAATGGTATTTGGCTTCTTTCTGTGTTCTGACTCCTACTCCAGATATTATCATCTGTTAGGCAATTGATGTTTAAATTTGACTATTAACTCTTTGCATAGACTTAATCTTAACCATTTTGATTATTTTACCTTGACTTTAAATGGGGATAACAAAATTTGCTAAGTGTAGGCAGAAAATAAAAGTAGTATTATTACCATTGATTTCCCCAGATCAAAGGTAATTTTGTTCTTATCCCTTCATTGCTATTTTATTCTTTTTAGATGTTTTAGATTTTCATCAAAATCAGCAATATTCAAAGAACAAAGAATAAAACACATATATATAAAATATTATAATTCATGACAAAATTATTTTATAATCTATATCAATTTTGATATACTTTATAAAGTTCATAACAGATACATGGATCTGAGAAAAATAAAATACTTCTGAGTTGGCTTACCTAAGCCAACAAGTATATATAGCTTTCATTTTTTTCATTTCTAATTTTAAATCATATAAAAATTATATTGCAAATTAGTTTTAGTTTATCAGAATAACTGAACTGTTCCTCATTGGGTACCAGTGACTTGAAGTTACTTAATAAGTGACTTAAAATTCATGATTCCTATTCTTAATTCTGGCTAATCCAACTGCCTCCAAATGACCTTGTGTGTTTTAGTCTGTAAAAGAGCTACCCATACTCAGGTTACTTCTCTACCATAGAAAATGTATCATGGTGGTTGTTCAGTTGCTAAGTCGTGTCCGACTCTTTGTGACCCCATGGACTGCAGCACACCAGGCTCCCCTGTCCTTCACTATCTTCTGGCATGAATTTGCTTAAATTCATGTCCATTAAGTCAGTAATGCTACCTAACCATCTCATCCTCTGCTGCCCCCTTATCCTTTTGCCTTCAGTATTTCCCTGCCCCCTTATCCTTTTGCCTTCAGTATTTCCCAGCATCAAGGTCTTTTCCAATAAGTCAGCTCTTCGCATCAAGTGGCCAAAGGACAGGAGGTTCAGCATCAGTCCTTCCAACGAATATTCAGGGTTGATTTCCTTTAGGATTGATGGGTTTGACCTCCTTGCAGTCCAAGGAACTATCAAGAGTCTTCTCCAACATCACCATTAGAAAGCATCAATTCTTCAGCATTCAGCCTTCTTTACCATCCAACTCTCATATCTGTACATGACAACTGGAAAATCCATAGCTTTGACTATACCTTAGGTTTGACTGTCATGGTAATAAATGGCATACTTGCATATAACAGAAAGAGGCTTATTGTCTAGTAGGAAACTTAAATGGAAAAATCAGTAGAATAGAATGATAACATAATTAGTGCTGCACAGACTGCTAAATATGCATAGAGGGAACTCCCCTGGTGGTCCAGTGGTTAAGACTCCAAGCTCCCAAGGCAAGGGGCATGGGTTTGACCCTGGTCAGGGAATTAAGATCCCACAAGCTGCGAGGAGTAGCCAAAAAGAGGAAAGCTATGGGCAAAGTGAAAGTCAACTGCAAACGAGTAATCAGTATTAAAGAGTGGCCTCCAGCTTTGGCATCACAATGATCTGGTCAACTAGGTGAAAGTACTTTTCAGTTCAGTCCCTCAGTCGTGTCCGACTCTTTGCAACTCCATGGACTGCAGCACACCAGACCTCCCTGTCCATCACCAACTCCCAGAATTTGCCCAAACTCATGTGCATTCAGTCAGTGATTCCATCCAACCATCTCATCCTCTGTCATCCCCTTCTCCTCCTGCCTTCAATCTCTCACAGCATCAGGGTCTTTTCAAATGAGTCAGTTCTTCGCATCAGATAGCCAAAGTACCAGAGTTTCAGCTACACCGTCCTTCCAATGAACACTCAGGTTTGATTTCCTTTAGGATTGACTGGTTTGATCTTCTTGCAGTCCAAGGGACTCTCAAAAGTCTTCTCCAACTCCATGGTTCAAAAGCATCAATTCTTTGGTGCTCAGCTTTCTTCACAGTCCAACTCTCACATCCATACATGACTACTGGAAGAACCATAGCCTTGAGTAGATGGACCTTTGTTGGCAAAATAATGTCTCTGCTTTTCAGCAGAACATAAAAATCAGATTATATTGGGCTGCAGAATAAAAGAGTGTGCCTATCAGAGAACAAGGGCAATATGAACCACTCTTGGAAGATGATGAGCTATGAACTGGAGAAGAGAGACCATAGTCATAAATCCTAACTCAGAGGCCTGATGCCACAGAGTTAGTAAGGGCTTAACAGGGTTAAATCCCACTTCTTCTGACTCCTGCCTTCCAAAGAATTTGTCACAGATGTCAGCACCATAAAGTTGTTGCTAAACCTATGTCCCTAATGCACAAGCATGTCTAATGAAATCCAAGCCTTCTTGCGGAACCCAAACAATTCCCATTCACCCATGACCAAGTTAAACCCAAACGGATCGTCTTCATGTTAATAATATAAATGCAGCTGGAATTGTTTTTCATGAAAATACCATTCTTACTATACAGACATTTATTGGAGTTTGAACCTTAGCCAAAAACCCTAAAAGGATTACAACATGACAGGCTGGCTGTAGGTTGTAAGGGATATGGGGAGAGAGGCCCATAGGCATCAACCATCCCAGGAAACAAGTCACCTTCAACTGGCATGCCTGAGTGAAAGAATTCTATTTAACACTAGCGTGGTCATTCAGAATCATTTCAAACAAAGAAATTAAAACTCCTTAGCTTCAGGAGACCACTAAGAATTCATGCAAGGAATCTAAAAACCAAGAGAAACCAGAATTGTAAATTTTCAAACTCTCGTCTGCAGTTGATTGACTTAAGGTGGAAGACTGAGATCCTGCTTCTAAAAATTGTTCCCAAATTACATATATACCATATAATCAATGGATTAAAACCTAGCTCAGATATGCAAATAAAAATGAACTGAACTGAATTTCCTTTTTTAAAAAGTTGGTTATTAATCCCAATTATTTCTAAATTACAGTTTTAATCATTTAAGGCCCTAACATTCACTTTCCATTTACTAGCAACAGTATGCTTTAAAATACTATGCTTAGAAACATCAATCCTGCTAGAAGTGTAAAGTAAGTATAATATCACCACTTTCAAAGCTAATCTAATCCTGAGATGGGTGCTAGTGATGCGGTGAACTGTGGTCCTCACTCAGGGTCGTGACATGTACCGCGAATGTGCAAATCAATCTTTCGGAAGAAAAGAACGTGGATCAAATCTAACTGACACAGGTAATAGATCTGCATTACTCTTTAAACCTAAGTGAAGCTGTTTTCTATTTAACCCAGCATTTTACAGGTTTGTATGCTTCCATTTGCTTTAGAGAATCAAAATGAGATCTCTTTAAATGCTTGGCATTTCAGGTGTTTTTATCTGTTCCTCCACAATTTTTGAAGAGGAAGATAAATTGTTATCAGAGCTGATGCTTTGCTAAAGATATAACTTAGCTTTGATTGGTAGCTAATCTTCCATCTTAACATAAAATGGGAAGTTAAAATATACCCAATTTAGCATATCTTTGAAGACACATGCAGTCTACAACTCAAGGAACTGCTGTTAATAAATGGTAGATAAAAACAAATTTTTGCATACATTTTTCTCTGCAATATCTACTGTGTCCTGAATTTTATTTAAAATAGCCTGAGATAAATTTATTTAAATGATTCTGTTGAACTCCATGTTAAGATGATTATCTAACCACAAATATGTCTATATATCATGTACAAATTTGTATCAGCAACTGATAGACCATCAGATATAAAGTGACCATATATCAATTTAGTACCAAATTTGAGAGAATCAAGTAAACATAAAATGCCCAACCATCAATGGGAAGAGAGCTAAACAGCCTCAATTAATAACGAGAAACATGAAAATTAGCTACAAAATAGTACTACTTATATGAAACTATCAAGGAACAAAATTCAAAACAGATCAAAATGAATCAGCCAGTATTTTGCTCACTTTGATTTGATGTTGTTCTGACAACGGGTATTGACTAAATACCCACCAGATTCTGCACTCTTTTCATTTAATGTTGTGACTTAGGGATTTAGTTTGGGTCTATAACAAAAATCAATGTATGCTGTATGTTTGCAAAGATAGAAAACATTCTCCTCTAGCATTTTAACCTATGATTGAAGTTTATCATCTAAGAATTTAACTCCAAAAGGAATAATTCTGGTCCCTTAAGCTAAGGAATGATATCTTTCAGACATCCTTGTTTTTTTTTATTAAACTGGTAATTGACAAATACCAATCATGTACTTGTTTTAATCTTGGGGAGAAGGAACAGAAATAATCTTTCATTGAGTTTTTCATTACATTTAATTTTTTAAGTATTTTCATTGCATTAAGGCTGGTAAGAATTAACTTTCATTTGATTATTATAATATTTCACATATGTGCAGTCAAGATAAAACACAAAGATTGGTAAACCTAAGATAGTATCTATTTTAGGATGAGCAGAGATGCTTACTGTTCAATAGAGAAACTTTTTCTTCTTCAGCATTTACCTAGAGCAAGATGTAAATTAATAATAATGGTAACAATATTAATGGTGATGATCAGCTAATAATTAGGATGCTTATTATATGACATTAATCATGCTAAGCATATTACATGTATTAATTCATTTAATACCAAAGCAGCTTTATGAAGTAATTACTAATATTTCCTGCATTTTATATACGAAAAACAGAGGTCCTCTAAAGGTCGTAGGCAGCAAGCAGTGAAGCAGGATTCAGACCTGGCAATCTGACACTAGGGTCTATGTTTTTAA
Source organism: Madoqua kirkii (assembly GCA_006408675.1). Lineage (NCBI taxonomy): Eukaryota > Metazoa > Chordata > Mammalia > Artiodactyla > Bovidae > Madoqua > Madoqua kirkii. The sequence goes on along the minus strand of SJYC01078285.1, from coordinate 2,614 downwards.
TGGCGGGTTTCCCAATCTACCGATCATGGCTCATTAGTAAATTGTGACATTAATGTTAATGCGCTGCAACTATGTTTTTTTTTAATAAGATAGAAGAAAACAGAACATATATTGTCAGCTTCATGGGCTTATGATCTATATGGCTCATAAGGCCCCATTCTATGAAAAGCCTCCAACTTGGCTTAATAATCTGCGGCCAGCATCTTGAAACTGAATAATTTTAGTTTTGAAGGGAAGTCCAATGAGACAATGCAGCACGTTCATGAGGAGAGGATGCGTGCACAATGTGTGCCCATGGTTTCCTGTCTTACTTAGGTGATGCCCAGTGAGTACAGAACTCAGGTGGACCCACGATGCATGAGCAACTGTCAAGACCCAAAGTGAATACATGATATGCATCTTATGTCTGTATCCAAGAAAGTTGTGGTGGGACCACACTTTCCAATAAAACCAGAACTTGCTTCCAAAGAAGAAAGAAGGCAATGGCCTTCTAAGAAATAAGAATGACCGAGGATAATCCTATCCTACTCTTTCTTACTCATGCTACTTTCCTGTAGTAGTCAATCGCTTCTGCTGAAAATGATGACATAGAAGGAAAGAGAAACATAAGGCAACCCAGAGTCCTGTTCTTTTCAGTCTCTCCTTACTCATCAGTACCCCTAAGGTAGAGAGTGTTATAGAACGTACATAATAAAAATGAAACAAATCATTGTGTTAGTTTATATGGTACTTCCACTGTTCTGATAAGAACAAAATGCACAGGCAAGTATGAGCTAAGAAATACAAATTGTACAATTTTGGTGATTTCATATATGAGCTAAGTGATCTTATACTATAACATTCTGGCATTGCAGGTTATAAAGACAAATGGCACAATTCATCTTAATAATTTAAACATCTAATTTAATTTTTCTTTACTTAGAATGACAACAAAAGCAGAATAAACAAAACATCGTGACAAACTGAGAAAGAAAGGGACCATGGAAGAAAGGAAAAAGTAAATATTTAAGCACCTTGAACAGCACCTTTTTCCTGCATTTTAAACAAAAGGTCCCACATCTTTATTCTGCATAAGACCCTGCAAATTATAGCGTCAGCCCTGTGCAGTACACATACCGGGGTAACCACTGTTTCACAAAACTTTTATTTCGTGAGACAAATATACACAAGGAATATGCAAGGCTTCCCTGGTGGCTCAGTGGTAGAGAATCAGCCTGCAAATGCAGGAGATGCGGGTTTGATCCCTGGGTTGGGAAGATCCCCTAGGGTAGTAAACGGCAACCCACTCCAGTATTATTGCCCAGAAAATCTCATGAAAAGAGAAGCCTGGTGGGCTCCAGTCCATGGAGTCGCAAAACAATCAGACACAATTTAGTGACAAAACGATATATGCAGGTGTACTGTCTCATGATGTAAAAAAAAATTTTTTTCATATGATGAGTTGAAGAGAGTTTTAAAAAATCACTTCACTACACTAGAGAAAATAAAAGGCATAAAAACGCTCACTTCTTGCCACCCTGGAAGATAATCCACTTAATGAGGACAATGTAGTTACCTGAATTCCTGCTCCCTGTTATGTTCTGTTTCAAATCTAAACTCCTCTGTTCAGTTCCTGAAGACCCTCACACTTAGGACTGACTTTCCTACTGACTTTCCATAGCTCTGCAACATGACCCGTCAACCCCAGGGGAACATGATGGCGCTCACTTCCCTGTACTCTTCACTTCCCGGCCTCTATTCAAGCAATCTCCTCCAGCCACAGCACCGGCCCATCCTTCCTTCCTTCCAGACACAAGGCAGGGGCCCCTTCCCCCAGTGTCTTTGTCTTTCGCATGTTTGATTTTTTATACTTAACTTCCTGCACTGTAATGGTACCACATTATGGACAATTCAGATGTTGTCCCAGAAGAGATATGAGATTATCTCATACTCATTTCTCCCACATCCCATGACATTCAAAGTTGTTGAGCTACATACAGCACTCAGTATGGAGCCGGAAGATGGAGAAACAGCGCAGTTTTTTTGAACACCTACTAAATATGCTAACCACACTCCCCATGACCACCCTGTGCAGTAGGTGTCTGTGGATGACTTTACAGATAAAACACCTGAGGTTTAAATAACTTGCCCAACTTTCATAGAACTAGGACCAAGGCCTAAGCTTCTCCCAAGCTTCTGCCTTTTAAATGGTACCTTGGAAAAAGCATCACCAATATTAAGGTAATGAACAACAAATCATGCTAATTAGACCAAACCTGAGCAAATTCTTTATAAGTCACAGGGAAGAGGTGTTTTTGTTTGTTTTTTGAGTTTTAAGGCTGCCTTCTAAGTTATGGATGAAAAAAAAGGCAAATTCAAATTTGAAAATGGAAATAGGAGGTCGGGGTGAGAAGGTGGAGGGGCATGTGAAGGAGGGTGAGTAGTTTTGACAAACAAGACAAAGGGAGAGAATACTCTTTAAAATAAATAAAAATTGTAGGATAGTGTGAGAAATTAAACTCTGGAAGAATAACAGAGAACTATCAATTTTTAAAAATTGATGGGTCAGGCATAGAGCACAAGGCATGAGCTGGAGCCCAGCATATGCCGTGGAAGGAGCCGGAGAAAGAGAAAT
>SJYC01078284.1:0-56984 GCA_006408675.1 Madoqua kirkii | reverse complement strand
AATCGCTTCTGCTGAAAATGATGACATAGAAGGAAAGAGAAACATAAGGCAACCCAGAGTCCTGTTCTTTTCAGTCTCTCCTTACTCATCAGTACCCCTAAGGTAGAGAGTGTTATAGAACGTACATAATAAAAATGAAACAAATCATTGTGTTAGTTTATATGGTACTTCCACTGTTCTGATAAGAACAAAATGCACAGGCAAGTATGAGCTAAGAAATACAAATTGTACAATTTTGGTGATTTCATATATGAGCTAAGTGATCTTATACTATAACATTCTGGCATTGCAGGTTATAAAGACAAATGGCACAATTCATCTTAATAATTTAAACATCTAATTTAATTTTTCTTTACTTAGAATGACAACAAAAGCAGAATAAACAAAACATCGTGACAAACTGAGAAAGAAAGGGACCATGGAAGAAAGGAAAAAGTAAATATTTAAGCACCTTGAACAGCACCTTTTTCCTGCATTTTAAACAAAAGGTCCCACATCTTTATTCTGCATAAGACCCTGCAAATTATAGCGTCAGCCCTGTGCAGTACACATACCGGGGTAACCACTGTTTCACAAAACTTTTATTTCGTGAGACAAATATACACAAGGAATATGCAAGGCTTCCCTGGTGGCTCAGTGGTAGAGAATCAGCCTGCAAAGCAGGAGATGCGGGTTTGATCCCTGGGTTGGGAAGATCCCCTAGGGTAGTAAACGGCAACCCACTCCAGTATTATTGCCCAGAAAATCTCATGAAAAGAGAAGCCTGGTGGGCTCCAGTCCATGGAGTCGCAAAACAATCAGACACAATTTAGTGACAAAACGATATATGCAGGTGTACTGTCTCATGATGTAAAAAAAAATTTTTTTCATATGATGAGTTGAAGAGAGTTTTAAAAAATCACTTCACTACACTAGAGAAAATAAAAGGCATAAAAACGCTCACTTCTTGCCACCCTGGAAGATAATCCACTTAATGAGGACAATGTAGTTACCTGAATTCCTGCTCCCTGTTATGTTCTGTTTCAAATCTAAACTCCTCTGTTCAGTTCCTGAAGACCCTCACACTTAGGACTGACTTTCCTACTGACTTTCCATAGCTCTGCAACATGACCCGTCAACCCCAGGGGAACATGATGGCGCTCACTTCCCTGTACTCTTCACTTCCCGGCCTCTATTCAAGCAATCTCCTCCAGCCACAGCACCGGCCCATCCTTCCTTCCTTCCAGACACAAGGCAGGGGCCCCTTCCCCCAGTGTCTTTGTCTTTCGCATGTTTGATTTTTTATACTTAACTTCCTGCACTGTAATGGTACCACATTATGGACAATTCAGATGTTGTCCCAGAAGAGATATGAGATTATCTCATACTCATTTCTCCCACATCCCATGACATTCAAAGTTGTTGAGCTACATACAGCACTCAGTATGGAGCCGGAAGATGGAGAAACAGCGCAGTTTTTTTGAACACCTACTAAATATGCTAACCACACTCCCCATGACCACCCTGTGCAGTAGGTGTCTGTGGATGACTTTACAGATAAAACACCTGAGGTTTAAATAACTTGCCCAACTTTCATAGAACTAGGACCAAGGCCTAAGCTTCTCCCAAGCTTCTGCCTTTTAAATGGTACCTTGGAAAAAGCATCACCAATATTAAGGTAATGAACAACAAATCATGCTAATAGACCAAACCTGAGCAAATTCTTTATAAGTCACAGGGAAGAGGTGTTTTTGTTTGTTTTTTGAGTTTTAAGGCTGCCTTCTAAGTTATGGATGAAAAAAAAGGCAAATTCAAATTTGAAAATGGAAATAGGAGGTCGGGGTGAGAAGGTGGAGGGGCATGTGAAGGAGGGTGAGTAGTTTTGACAAACAAGACAAAGGGAGAGAATACTCTTTAAAATAAATAAAAATTGTAGGATAGTGTGAGAAATTAAACTCTGGAAGAATAACAGAGAACTATCAATTTTTAAAAATTGATGGGTCAGGCATAGAGCACAAGGCATGAGCTGGAGCCCAGCATATGCCGTGGAAGGAGCCGGAGAAAGAGAAATGTTTTATCTGTTTTGTTTCATGAATGGAAAGTAGAGGACTTTATCTGTGAGCTTTTCTTTAAAATCTTTAACCTACTATTGAATCTTCTAACCATCACTTAGAATAATTTTTCTTCCAGATGAAGTAAAACAACATTTTTTCCTAACTGAGGGTTTAACTGTTAGACTCCTTCCATACAAAGCATAATTGTCAAAATAACCACAAGGTTTAATACCTGATTATATCAGAAATCTCAGTGGAAATAAAAATGTTAATGTGGGATTTGAGTGTAACAGGCATTAATACACAGTACGAGAACATCCATAACGATTTTATTCTTAGCTCAAAAGTGAAAAGCAACAGATTTAATTTCAGCGTTGAAGAAATTCTGAAAAACCAACTGTTTTCCTTAGATGTTTCTGAAGTTTCTCTATATCCTTTCTCATTGAAAGGAGAGCTAAGATCCCTATAAAATAATAGTACATCCATAAGGCAGTGGAATCAATTAGAATACAAATAAAAAATAATCAAAAAATCAAATCACTGTTTAAACAGTGAAGTCACAAGTTTCACTATAATCCAAGTTATTTTTATTTCCAATAATATTTGCTTATTTGGATATATTTTCTTTTGGGAGGAGCAAAAGCTAAACTTTCATGAAAAAAAAAGGACTGATTAAAATGTGTATTTTCATATGAGTATGTGTACATTAAAAAAAATCATGAGGTTCTTCCACAAAAAGTCAGTGGCCAAATGGACTGAGACACATTAATGAAATCCACACCTGGGTATAAATGGAATCCAGCAGTCCCCTATCAGAAAACTTTTGGAAAAGGCTTTTAAGCAAAGAGAGAGCTCAGGATGTCATTGCAATTGTGTCAAAGTGAATTGATTTCTTCATGAATGCAATTCTAAGAATATTCATACCATCAAATTTGACATTTAAATGTGTTACACGTTGTTCTTAAGTATATTTTAGGCTGCACATTTTTAAATGAGATGATAAAACCATATGCAATGGTCTTAAAGGGCCACAAAGGAAGCAGAGACCAGAATATTTCTGTATGCATGTGAGCTGGGGAACTCCACTCCAACAAAGACAGCTATTCACTGTTCTGTTAATTTAGCAACTGCAAAACTACCTTTTGTGTATTCAGCATCCCCTCTCACTCTCCCAATATTTTACAAAATTCATGTGGCTTGCAACAACTTTACCTTAATTTTAGAAAGGCCTTTGAATTGTCAGAGAGGGTACATACACACTGGCAAATTAATGATGCCATGAGTTACTTATATTTTACATACTGCATAAAAAGAATTTGTAAATAGGAGGGTTTACCTATATGACTACCCACACACACACACACACACACACAGACACACACTATCATGCATGTTCTCAGACGATAGCTCTTTGGTGGACCTGAAGCTCTCTTTTTATTTTTAAGGAAACTTTGAATTCTCAGATCTTTCTAGATTTCCTTTTTAATTTGTTTGTTTATGGTTGTGCTGGCTCTCTAGTTGCAGCAAGAGGGGGCTGCTCTCCAGCTGTGGTGCGTGGATTGTCGTGGCTTCACTAGTTGCAGAGCATGGGCTCTAGGGTGTATGGCCTTGTAGTTACGGCACGTGGACTCAGTAGTTGCTGTTCCAGGACTCTAGAGCACAGGCTCGGTAGTTGTGGTGCATGGGCTTAGTTGCTCTGTGGCATGTGGGATCTTCCTGGATCAGGGATCGAACCTGTGCCTTCTGCATTGGTAGGTGGATGCTTTACCACTGAGCCACTGGGAAGCCTTCCTTTTCCTTTTTAATTTGACTAATTTCACCTAAATATATATTCCTCCCCAAATCCTGGCAATTTCTTGCTTTAAAATCATGTGCTCCCATTCATACCAAAGCAGTAAAAAACAGTATATCACACTAAAGCATAATGAGCAAATTTCCATACACTCCCAGATAGCTCTGTGCAACACTGACATCCAATATTTCTGCCACATGTCTACGTCCTCCAGTTCCACTTTCTCCTGCTTATAGTTTTAATAACAAATTAGCCAACAAGTATTTATTCTTTGTCACCTGTGTGCTTAGCATTGTATAATGATAAAAAGATGTTTAACATGTAATACTTTCCCAATAATGGATATGTATTCTAATTGCAAGTGGACATCCGCTAACTGACAAACTTCAGTTGATACCTGCCCCTCACCCACTTTGATCTCGGTATAGGGCCAGCATTCAGGACATAAAGATGAACAAAGGCACATCCCTGCCCTAGGACAGATCATGTTCACGATAAATAACATTTTTTATATAACAGGTACCTTAATGAAGGTCTGTGCAAAGGGCAAACAGTACCCTAAAAAAAGAGTGCCTATATCTGAGACTTCCCCGGTGGTCCAGCGGTTAAGAATCCACCTTGTAATGCAGGAGACGTGGATTCAGTCCCTGATCCAGGAACTAGGATGCCACATGCCATAAGGCAACTAAACCCTCGCAATGCAGGACACAACTAAGACCTGAAACAGCTAAATAAATAAAAAATAAATAATTTTTTTTAAAAGAATGTTTATTTCTGACTGAGGGCTCAATGAAGGTTTGACAGAGACACTAAAATCTAAGCAGACTCTCGCAAGGCACTCAGGATCCCAGTGGCTGGACCATCCTTATCTGAGTACAAGCCAAGAAGACGAGAGCAGACTCCACAGGACTTATAAGCTTGTGAAAGAGACAGGGTGGGCTCTGGTGAGCAAAGCCACCGAAGTTTCTAAGATAGAGTCCTGGTCCTCTCTGCATTTCAGATGATAACTTGTACTGTCAAGAAGAGAAGAAGGGAGAACAGGTCTGGAAACTGAGAACCCCTGAGATGGGACTGCTCACAGGTAGAGAGGATACAAGCCAGGGCAATGGCTGTGGGGGGCCAAAGGCAAAACTGATTCCATTGATGTTAGACACAGACCTGACAGCACCTGTGGCCTGAAGCAAGGAAGGAACACGGCCAACAGATGACTCTGAAGTTTCTCACTTAGGCCTGTGCGGAGAATACAGGAGAAAGACATAACTGGAGGGGATCCACAAAGGGGCTCAATTTAGAACCTACTTTAAGCTTGAAAATTCCGTGACATCAGTGAAGGCATGCAGGAGGTAGCTGGGATGCAGGACTCAAGTTCCAGAGAGATGCGGATACAAAGAGAGAGCCTTGACCTAACTCTGAGGGTCACTACACTTAAAGATAGACTGTTACACAAAGGGGCTGAACTTTCCTCCCAGACTAAGAAGGAACATAAGGGGAAAGGGAACAGCAACAGACAGAAATCTCACCAAAACCCAGGGAAGACAGTGGAGAAGATGGCACGGTGCCCACCACAGATCAGCTTGATCTACTGATCTAATTAAGCAAAAACTAACATGGATACCTCTTTGAGAACAAACCTCTAGCTAAGATGCCAGTTTTGTGACTCAGGAAGTAACCGTGTAAGGTTAAGGTTAGTTCAAGTGAGGATTATAAAGTCTTCCCTGGAGGAAGCTGTACCACTTCCTCTGGACGCTTGGAGCATAGAAGCTGTGGAAAAGAGATATGGTGGGGCAGGACATGCCAGGTAAGAATTAAAAATAAGAACAGAGCACTGGAGGGGCAGGGATCCTCAAGGCACCTAATTAAAGAGATCACTCCTCTTGGATTAATGGTGAGGGGCAGGGAAGATGAGTACCAGTCATCTCCAAGGCTATCATGAGGAGCCATGAGGGTCAAGCAGAGATGCTGGGACTACCACTGTGCAAGGCCCTGTGGGGCTCCTGGGCACCCCATTGCTTTGATAATTAAAAAAAAAAAAAACTGCCTTCATTCAGCTTCCAGGACCTTCCCTGAGGTACAATGGGCAGTTGCTGATTATGGAAGCTAGAGAACGGAAGATCAGGGAGAAACAGTCAAGAGCAGCCTTGGGGCAAGATCCTATTTTCCTCATCAAAGCATACACACAACAGTATCTTTGAACTGTTCAGCAGATACTGAAACCCCCTCCATGCGGCAGAAGTGTTAACAATGGTATGCTGTCCACAAACATGCAGACCCTAGGCAGGCTGGACCTGAAGGCTGATGTTCCTGACTCCCACTTAACCTCACCACCAACCCATCAGAAAAATGTCCATAAGCTGATCATGCCCTCTTTGGACAATTACCATAAAACTTCTCACTATCTGCCCCAAGTTGGGACACTTGGCTTTCAGGGTATTAGCCAGCTGTGTCCCCTTTACCGGGCAAAGCAATAAAGCTACTCTTTTCTACTTCACCCAAAACTCTGTCTCTGAGATTTGATTTGGCACCAGGGTGTAAAGAAGCTGAGCTTTTGGCATCAGAACCATCCTAGGTCAAGCTGTACATCCATCCACGGTCTTGTCTACATGTTTCTCCTTGCTCCCGCAACAGCCCCAAATGATTCTTGACAACTGTTTCCATACTAGCTCCTGTCTTGCACACTGGCCACACAAGGAAATAGAACGTCAGAATCAGCCTGCTGGCTTTGCTCTCAACACAGGCTGCAAATGACCCCTTATGCCCATTTTTCAGCTGACCCTGCCTAGCCAATGTTTAAAGATGACTGTCCCTCGATTCATCTGATAAACAGAAAGGTACATTTCAAAGGTGTCCAGGGGCTCACCCCTCGGAAGTTCTCATTAACCTGACTATTGAGGTGGGAAAGAGAGATAAAAGATCTGCGCTTCCTCATCCCTTAAAAACTGCTTGAAGGTGGTGAATCTCACACCTGCTGATTTGATCTTAAAATAAAATGCAAAAAAAAAAAAAAAAGGAGCCTTGCAATGGAAGCCCCGAGTCTTAGCTGGTTCACTTTGCTGCTACTAACCTGACATTGTAAAGCAACTATACTTTAATTTTAAAAAAAAGATCAAAATTTAAAAACAGAGTCTTGCCAGGTCAGAAAGACCACTGTTCACTTTTTCTCCCAGCCTCTTCTTTCTCTTCTGTGGTTCTGCAAAAACATCCTTGTTTTAATTCGTAGGTGGAATGTTGGCAAGCTTCAATAATCTTTTGCAGTTTCTACTAAACACACATAGCAGCAGATTATATGTGAATTATCACTATCTTAAATAACTGAACCCAATGAACAGGAAGGGGTTTCACTCTTAAGTAATTAGGTGAAAATCAGTTCTGGCTTCTCTTTGGAATCTGAAAGCAGACAGGAGCAAAAGGTTACAGTAAATTTGAAGAAACGCCTGCACCCAGCTTGGAGAAATTTACACATTGGCTTTTTAAATGAAGGCACTTTTTATAGCATTAATTGGAGATTTTAAGCAGCAGGTGGTGGTATTTCATTTTATTTTGTAAGGAAAAGTCTAACAGTTGTCAAATGGCCTGGGTAGAAGTGAATTATTTTGAGTTTTTTTCCTCGAGCTCTCTGAAATGAAGCTTTTACTGCCTGCCGTGTAATGGCCTTCTTTTGCCATGTAAATGTGGGATCAATCTAGTTTTAAACAGAAAGATTTTTTCTAATGCATTCTTGGTATTTTTCAAGCTGTGATACAGCTGATAGGAGTTCTTATAAAATGTGAATTAGAGGAAATTCATATTTATAAGCTTCTGCAAGTAATTTTAGAGCGCTGACTTTTAAACATCTGCTAATGAAGAATTCCAAAAGTAGCACTGTGCACTAACTTTTAATATTCTCATATACATCTCTTTCCCTAATCCCAGCCATGGTGGAGGAATCCTGGCTAGAGGCCTTGCCAGGGGGAATCTGTTTTTGTGAGCTCTGGTCACTGGCCTGAAGTGAGGGTCTGACTCCAGTCCCCAAAGGGAAGTCAATGCCAGGTTCAGCCATCACAGACTTCTAACGTGCTCTGGGTTCTGTCTGTGTCTTTTCATTTTCCCTGGAAGAAGACTGAAAACCACAGCACTGGGAAGGGGCCTGTGGCCCGTACACAAAGAGAAGTTTCCCTTTACTCTGTATTGGTTTCCAATCGCTGCTGTAACAAATGACCCCAAACTTGATAACTTAAAGCAACATAGTTTTATTTTCTTACAGTTCTGAGATCAGGGGCTGAAATGTATGTCACTGGGTTAAAAAGCAGGGTGTTAGCAGGGCTGTGTTCCTTTATGCAGGTTCCAGGGAACAATCCATCTTTTGGCCTTTTCCAGCTTCCAGGAACCATCTGCATTCCGTGGCTTGTGGTCCCCTTCAATCTTCAAAGCCAGCAGCAGCCCATCATCAAGTCTTTCTTACAATGCCATCTCTCTGGTTCTAACTCTCTTGCCTCACTCCACATTTCAAGGGCCCTTATGAGTCCACTAGGACCCACCAAAGTAACTGAGGATCATCTCCCTGTTGTAAGGTCAGTAGATTAGCAGCCTTAACGCTCATCTTGCCCTTTAACGCAACATATTCACAGATCCTGGGGATTAGGACATGGATTTGGGATGGGGGGCATTATTCTGCCTGCCACACTCTCACTAAATTTTTCAGGAAAGGAGCACCAAAGTTTGTCAAAGCTAAATTAAATCAGCTGGTCAAATAGACAAGGTTGGTTTCATCTGTAGAAGCAGTCTCCTCTGAACATACACTAGGAACTTCACTGGTGGTTAAGAATCCACCTTGCAATGCAGGGGACACAGGATCCATAGCTGGTCAGGAAAACAGGACCCCACATGCCTCGGAGCAACTAAGCCCACAACTAGAGAGCCCACAAGCCACGGCGAAAGATCCCGTGACGCACTGAACATTCAGTGTGCCGCAGCTAAGACCCAACGAGGCCAAATAAACTTAAAACACACACACACTCATAATATGATTTTTTTAAAAAATACCAAACTTATGACCATGTCTTCTTACAACTTGCAAATGAAGGTAAACACTAAGTGCGTCTCGGTTCCATTATTTTACACTCATGTCCTTTAGAACCAAACCACAGAGGAAGAAGTTTCCCGTGGACACTTAGACTTGACACCCTCAAGACAGTAGGAGACACAGAGGGTCTCCAGCCCAGCAGATGGCCAGCTCCCACTCACGCCATTTTCGCTTTGAGATGCCCCAGGGTTGGGCCACTGGATTCCCTGCCCCACCACCTCTACCCACACAAACACACCCCACCCACCCCCGCCACATGGATACTGTGCCCCCTCCTACCAGGGTCAGGAAAAAACGAGCACTTGCTCCTAACCCCTAAGTCCCCCAAACAAACAAACAAACAGCCCTTGTGATATTTTTCCTAAGGGACTTCATTTGGTCTTTTGCTGTTGTTTTGGATTTTGTTGATTTCTTTTTTTTCCAATCTTTTGTCTCTTTAAGGAAGAGGTGGGGCAGAGCGCGGGGCTGCCTGCCCTCCTGCCTTACCGTTTTGCACTCTGACCCAGGACCAAGTCCTCAGGAAGCAGGCCTCACCACGTGGCTTTGAAAGATACCAGAAAGACATGTATGGAACCAGAGGTGGGGACTCACCAAAACAGCGACAAGGCGATATCTTTGGAGATGTGCGCTGATTCCATTAGAGGCAGAAAAGAAAAGAATCTCAAAGTGAAAGAACAGTTCGGACGCCTACTGAAACTCTGAGAATCACTTCCAAGAAAAACTTGTGGTATAGCTTCTAAGCCTTGGGGTGCTTTTCAGAGGGGGATGGACCCACAGGTGACTCACTGACCTATACAGTCCTTCTGGGATTGTTAAGGTGACTTCCACCAGCACTGAGCCCTAATGAAGGCTGAAGTCAACATTGCAGATGCTTAAATCAACCTTTTAAAAACTAATCATAAATTAAAAAAAAAAAAAACTTTTATCCATTCAACATTTACTGAGCACCTACTATGCGCCGGGCTTTTTTCCAAGAACTAGGAATTCAGAAGCGAACATAAGCAGAAATCTAAAGGTCTCATGGAGGTTGGGAGCAGGAGAAACAGTGAACACTCAATGGATACAATAAGCAAGATATTACGTCATATGAGTGCCATGAAGTGCTAGAGACAGGATGCCATATTGAAGCACTAAAGGTTGGCTCATTTTAAAAATAACATGACTTAAAAAGCATGAGAAATGGATATGGGGTGGGGAGCACATTTCAGGGAGAGGGAGTGGCTGGGTCAAAGATCCTGAGGGGGACAGAACACAGAAGGAGTTACTAAGTCTTAGGAGGGTATAGATTTTTCACAACAAAAAGGCTAAAATTCATTTCAATGTAAAAGGCTTGATCTGATTTCTTTAAAATTCTCCTCTAAAATTGTTTTCTTTTTTTTTTTTAATCTGAAAACTGTCTATTCTTTTAACCACCAAATATCCTGCCATTCTCCATTCCAAAATAGCAGGGCTCAACCAAGTAGGTCGACCTAAGGGAAACTGGAAAAAGTCATTGAGTGTGTGTTAGTCACACACTGACTCTTGCAACCACGTGGACTGTATCCCACCAGGCTCCTCTGTCCATGGAATTCTCCAGCAAGAATACTGGAGTGGGTATTGCCATGCGCTTCTGCAGGGGATCTTCCCAACCCAGGGATCTAACTCAGGTTTTCCACATTGCAGGCAGATTCTTTACCATTTCAGTTACCTGGGAAGAAGTCATTGCTCCAAGGGCAAAAATGATACAGAAAAGGTTGGGGGCAGGGGGTGTGAAAGACCCACTTGCCTGACCCATGACTTGATCTCCAGATGCAGAGATGGAGCTGTGAGGAGGCGTGTGCTCAGGGTACCTCTTCCCACGTCACATGGACAGCATTCCTGCTCTCTGATCTGCCTTACTTCTCCGTTTCCTGGTTCACCATCCCTCTCCCTCATGACAATGTGAGAACATTTGCTCCCCAAGAGCAGAAATGGCACCTGACATCCCTGGATCACCAAGAGTACTCTGGCCCTCCCAGTCTAGTCCTTAGTCCCAGGATATACAGGCTGTCCTTTCTGAGACCAGGCCAGGAGCCCTGGATACAGAAGCAAGCTTCTGTGCAAAGAAAAGATACCATAAGCTCAACCCTTCTCTGGAAAAAGTACTGCAATTTCTACACAGGAGAAAAGTTTACTCTGCAAAGAATAAGCTCCTGTTTCCTGGTGCACACCCTTCTAGTCAGCTCAGACCTGGGTCCATGTTGAGGCAGAGAAAGCGCCTTCCCCTACCCCACCACTGCCTCCAAGTGTCAGGACCTGGAGAAACCTTCATCTGAGAAGACAGCCATCTTTCTGGCTCAGATAGGTAGTGGTTGAGATGGAGGTGCAGTATCAGCAGGAGGCATTAAGAAACTCAGAACTATAATTATTTACATGATGAAAAGGTTGTGCTGTGCAGAGACATGGTGTGATGAAACTATTCCCATCGCATTAATAATAATAATAAAAAGGCCTTCACCTCCCATGACAAGAAGCTGCAAATCTAAATAATTTTATCTTCTCCTCTGATTATTTCCCAGGATACAAGAGTAGCTCTCGGGCAGAGAGAAATTATTCACTGGGAACATTAAAATACTCCCTTTCAGAAATGACTTCAAGATAATATTTGCTGTGTGACTTAGGTAATTTTATGCACACACATACTAAGTTTCTTTCACTAAAATGCTCAATTTCGTTGATGGAGCAGTTTAAACTTTTTATAGCAATTTCATCCACTGTAACAGATACAAAAAGATATATGTCTCAGCTGCGTCTGAAGCATCAGGAATATCCATACAGTGAAGTAGTGCATTTAAAAATTTGTTCATATAAAATGCCGTAAAAATCAAAGCACATCTCAACAAACCAGGCAGGGAAATATTTTAATGATTCTTGTACAGCATAATAAATATTAACTCATTAAGTTTCCAAACACCTAAGCCATGGAGGTTTATGCCTCCCCTGTGAGGAGAAGGCTGTTTTCCCGTTTAAATGAACACACTGTTGCCGTTGTATTTCAGAACTTTGTCTTCTGTGCAAGTTCACAAAGTTAACTCAGTCAGCATGTTCGGGCACTACACATACTCACAAATACTAAAACAGGCTGTCCTTTCTGAGACCAGGCCAGGAGCCCTGGATACAGAAGCAAGCTTCTGTGCAAAGAAAAGATACCATAAGCTCAACCCTTCTCTGGAAAAAGTACTGCAATTTCTACACAGGAGAAAAGTTTACTCTGCAAAGAATAAGCTCCTGTTTCCTGGTGCACACCCTTCTAGTCAGCTCAGACCTGGGTCCATGTTGAGGCAGAGAAAGCGCCTTCCCCTACCCCACCACTGCCTCCAAGTGTCAGGACCTGGAGAAACCTTCATCTGAGAAGACAGCCATCTTTCTGGCTCAGATAAGTAGTGGTTGAGATGGAGGTGCAGTATCAGCAGGAGGCATTAAGAAACTCAGAACTATAATTATTTACATGATGAAAAGGTTGTGCTGTGCAGAGACATGGTGTGATGAAACTATTCCCATCGCATTAATAATAATAATAAAAAGGCCTTCACCTCCCATGACAAGAAGCTGCAAATCTAAATAATTTTATCTTCTCCTCTGATTATTTCCCAGGATACAAGAGTAGCTCTCGGGCAGAGAGAAATTATTCACTGGGAACATTAAAATACTCCCTTTCAGAAATGACTTCAAGATAATATTTGCTGTGTGACTTAGGTAATTTTATGCACACACATACTAAGTTTCTTTCACTAAAATGCTCAATTTCGTTGATGGAGCAGTTTAAACTTTTTATAGCAATTTCATCCACTGTAACAGATACAAAAAGATATATGTCTCAGCTGCGTCTGAAGCATCAGGAATATCCATACAGTGAAGTAGTGCATTTAAAAATTTGTTCATATAAAATGCCGTAAAAATCAAAGCACATCTCAACAAACCAGGCAGGGAAATATTTTAATGATTCTTGTACAGCATAATAAATATTAACTCATTAAGTTTCCAAACACCTAAGCCATGGAGGTTTATGCCTCCCCTGTGAGGAGAAGGCTGTTTTCCCGTTAAATGAACACACTGTTGCCGTTGTATTTCAGAACTTTGTCTTCTGTGCAAGTTCACAAAGTTAACTCAGTCAGCATGTTCGGGCACTACACATACTCACAAATACTAAAATAGAAGCCAGAAGGCCATCAAAATTAATTAGATCATTCTATTTTAGAGCCTCAAAGGACTCAGGAAAGCAAATGGTTCAACCCTTTCATTTTCCAATTGAGAGCAGAATTGTGCGATAATTTGCCCAAGGCATGACTAGACCTAAATTTCTCACTTAACACAGGCAATGCTCTTTAATTTACAGGAGGCTGTATCTGGTTCCTAAATATTACTGGGGGTGCAGAGGGGTGCGGAACATGGAAAATCAATTCATGGTGTTGCTTTAGCAACCATGAAATTCTCTCTATGGCTTAACATAGTGCCTTCTGGAGAGTCAGCACTTGGTAAATGATAGCTAAGTGGATGGAGTTCTTGGAAAGTCTATTTGCTTCAAAGTGTTGTTCCTTCTGGCCATGGGGAAAACCTGGCAAACTTCCCTTTAATGTGCTTGCCAAGGAGCAGCCTAGCAAACAGCTTTCCTCAGTCTGAAGACAGTAGACCATGCCTCTCGTGGGTAGCACTTGATGCCTCTCCCTATGTTGAATTCACTATTTTCTTCTGTTTCTAAAAGGGTTTCAGGCGGATGCAAACTCAGTCGGCAAGAGGTTCTTACTTGATGACAGCAGTATCAGTCTTCATGAGAAAGTTCTGATAAATAAAGCCCGATTTCAAATAGTATACCATTTTTCAATTTAGGTGTACTGATGTGTTCATTTCTAGAATAACCCTGGTAGCCTCACAATTCCCTCAACATAAAATCAAGAGAGGTTCTGCTTCCTGGACCTCCACCAGATTCCCTACCTAGGTAATTTATATATTTTGTAAATTAAGCTTCTGCCCATTCATACGTGACGTGGTTGGTTATCTGTTTTCTCTTTGTTTAAATCGCCACTGCTTCATAAAAATGCCAAACACTTATCATCAGTGCCATTTTCTTTCATATTGGACCATTTCCTGAATTTACTGTTACCTGCTTCATATGTATGGCTCCTTCTGCCAAGGAAATTATAAACTGCTTTACTGTCAAGAGGCACATTTACAATATCAGAGGGAGTAGTCAATGAATTCATATTATTTTACCTCCAGGTTAATTGTTTGAAGCTATTGGAAAGAAAGAACTATGTAAAAAGTGCTCTCCAGTCAGCCAGTTTAATTAGAAATCTATTCCTTCCAGAATTGTTTGTGTGTGTTTAGGAAAGAAGTAATAATGGAAAGAAGTCCAAAGTAAGTTCACTTAGCATTTCATTATTGAGGGAATTTCTTTCTTTTTTACAAGGTTGCTAGTTTGATAGATGAAGAAAGCACCAAACACAGAATATTTGCATTTCAACACAACAGTTAACAGACTCACTAATCTATATATCTTTGTGTTGTCGCTTAGTCCCTAAGTCATGTCTGACTTTTTGCAACCCCATGGATTATAGCCCACCAGGCTCCTCTCTCTGTCCTTGGGATTTCCCAGGCAAGAATACTGGAGTGGGTTGCCATTTCCTTCTCCAGTGGATCTTCCTGAACCAGGGGTCGAACCCACATCTCCTGCATTGGCAGGTAGATTCTTTACCATTGAGGCACCAGGGAAGCCCATATCTTTGTGTATATGATGATAAAATTCGGGTTGGGAAATAACAAGAGTATGTGTATTTAAGTGGGCTCACTCATCCATTATTTTAACAAATATTTGCTAAGTATCTATTATGATTAAGTGCAAATTACAGTCACCCTTCCTTTGGTATCCACAGGGGAATATTTCCAAGACCTCTGTGGACCCCAAAATCTGTGGATACTCAAGTCCTTTATATAAAAATGGCATAGTATTTGCATATAACCTACCATAGATCATTTATAATACCTAATACAATGTAAATGCTATGTAAATAGTTGCCAGTATGCACAAATTCAAATCTTGCTTTATGGAACTTTCTGGAATTTTTTTAAAATATATTTTTGATCCTCAGTTGGTTGAATATGCAGATGCAGAACTCATGAAGGAGCATACCTAGGCCAAACCTTTAAAATAAGTAAGTTTTGAGAAAAAGAAGTTTGGGTTGCAGTATGAACAGGGAGAGGCTTCCCCTGCAGCTTGGTGGTAAAGAATCTGCCAGCAATGCAGGAGACCCAGGTTCAGTTCCTGGATTGAGAAGATTCCCTGGAGAAGAAAATAGCAACCCACTCCAGTATTCTTGCCTGGACAATCCCATGGACAGAGGAGCCTGGAGGACTACAGTCCATAGGCTTGCAAAAAGTTGGACACGACTGAAGTGACTAAGCACGCACACACACGAATGGGGAGAATCTCAGGCAAAGAAGCCAGTAAAACAAGAGGGAGTATGGGGCAGGGAGGAAATCCCAAGCCATTTAATGCTGTGAGGCTATCAAGCCCAGGCTAGACAGTATAGGAACATGATGATCCAAAAGGGTCATGAACTTGAAGACCTTCAGCTTTGTCCTGTAGGTGACAGGGGGCCACCGGAGGGTCTTAACACATGAACCTCACATAGTCAAATTTTGGTTCAGACAGGTGACATTGGAAATGAGGATAGAACTCAGGAGCAAAGACCAGGGAAAAGGACACCTGTTAGAAGTTACTGTTACCTGCTGAGAGCAAACACATGCCTAAACGAGGGCTGTGGTATAGAGATGAAAATCAGGAAATTGTCCTAATATTTAGGAAGTAAAATCAACAAGATGTGGTGAACAGTTGGGACTAGGAGGCAGTGGGAAGCAAGAAGTCAAGATTGTGCCTAAATTTCAGGCACAGGTAGACAGTGATGATGTTGATCAAGACAGAAAGTCTTGGGTGGGAGACAGCTGTTGTAGAGTTAGGAATGTTGGATACAAAGTATTTGAATTCCTCCCCACCCCAAAAATGCTGAACCACATCCAACTGTCGTTTTGAAGCAAAGTCTCTCTCATGGACTCCTATTTGCTTCAAAAACTAATAAAAATAGTTGGGTACTATGTAGATAACACACTGCCAAATATCCAGATGGAAAAGATAAGTTACAAAATCAGAACCCAAACGATGTGGTCAGGCTGAAATCTATATCAACAAAATTAAATTTAATAGGAAAACATGAAAATCCTGCATTATAGGATGGGAGTATGTAACTTGATAGCTCTCTGCTACTGCTGCTGCTGCTGCTAAGTCGCGTCAGTCGTGTCCGACTCTGTGTGACCCCATAGACGGCAGCCCACCAGGCTCCCCTGTCCCTGAGATTCTCCAGGGAAGAACACTAGAGTGGGCTGCCATTTCCTCCTCCAGTTCATGAAAGTGAAAAGTGAAAGTGAAGTCGCTCAGTTGTGTCTGACTCTTAGCAATCCCATGGACTGCAGCCCACCAGGCTCCTCCGTCCATGGGATTTTCCAGGCAAGAGTACATGAGTATAAATGGAAATTTTAGTAGCACTTAAACTTTATATAACCTATATTGAGTCTGAAAACTTGGACTCCATTCATAGAAATATGTAATATATTTTTAATAATACATTTTCCAGATTGATGTTAGCCACAAAATCTTCAGAGTTCCATAAAAATATTTCAGCGGCACCATAGTACATGAGAAGGAAAGGCATGAGTAGGTGCGTCTCCCCACCTCTTCAAAAAACTTTCAATTAGAAAAGATCTCCCTTTATGTTTTACACAAAGGAGGATTTTGGTAAAATTTCCTCTAACGAAAGAGTTCCGCTTCTGAAGAGTTCCACTTCCAAAACCACTGACTGATCCTAGGGTGTAATCAGCCCATAGCAAATTCTGCACAAATCAAACCACACCTTGGATGTTTGTGTTCCGTTTCAGGCATCTCATATTAAGGTAGCCACTGAAACACCCAAACGTTTGCAGGTAGAATGTAACCAGGATAGGAAGATGCAGCCGTCTTTCTCAACTTTCTCTTTCTCTCTAAAGAGATCATTCTAGAAAACAAAACTTAGGAAATAACACACCAACCCAAGCTGGTGTGAGGTTCACAAAAAACAGAAACAAAATAAATTATATATTTCTATTTTTCAACTAAGAATATATTTGAGCACTAACAATGCGGCAAGTTTGGAGAAGGAAATGGCAACCCACTCCAGTGTTCTTGCCTGGAGAATCCCAGGGACAGTGGAGCCTGGTGGGCTGCCGTCTATGGGGTCGCACAGAGTCAGACACGACTGAAGCGACTTAGCAGCAACAGCAGCAATGTGGCAGGTGATACGTAGGTGCTGGAGATAGGGAAAACAGATATGTAAACCAGCCAGTACAGGTACGGACAATGTAAGTGCATATAAGATTTTGGTGTAGATGTCATGTAGTTAAAATATGCATAAAGATTACACATGGCATTATTTGTAGGTTAAAGAGTCAAAATATTTGAGAACCAATCAACAGCGGCACTGACCGGTTAGAAAACCATAAACAACTGGTGTGGCTATTGCCCATAGTGATAAGTACCAGCTGAAAATCAGCCCTGATTAGAGTCACAATACTTTTTTTATTTACCCTAAAAATTAATTATCCTCTTTAAATCCTCAGTGACTTTAAGGGGATACATCAGAAAGTAGGAAGAGGTGAGAGGTAATAATTGAAGACTGAGTTCATGCCAGTTTTTCTGATTACAGGCATCATGCAGTTTCTCTCCTGCCAATTGAACTGTAAAGTTTTTTCCATGGGGGCTTTTGGGCTAAAGGTGGAAATGAGTGGACTTTGACAAACTGCTTTGGTCAACAAGGTATGAACAGGCCTATTCAGTTGCATTGCTTTTCAAGCTCTTTCTGTGAGATAATTTACATTGTGGGCCTCGGTGGTGGGAAATCATTAATGTTATTACTTTGATTATAAGGCATTTTGGAATAAATGACTTACAGACTAGAGAACAGTCCATTTCAAAATCAAAATAATCCAAAGGGGCTAATTAGTGCTCTGCCATCACATATGGGCTGGATTGATAGAATATGTTTAGTAGCATCATGCTGGGGGCAGAAATAAGACATCGCCCCCACAGGTAAGTACCTGAAAAAGCTGGGAAGAGAAAGAACCAATCCTTTATGCAGCTGAAAATAAACAATACTCATAAAGCTTCCACTGCCCGAAAACAGCAGGGGCGACTTCATCTCCATTAAGAGAATGGGCAGGAAATTGAATATTATAACAAGAAAATGGGCTCTGCTTGTGCACAACGATTTGTGTGAAGTCAGAATGTCTGCTGACAAAGTCCCTGATACTGGTATTGAGACAGAGACAATGTAAGTCATTTTTTTCCCTAGTTATGGGATGCAAGTGCTTGTCCAGCTCTGTAACAGAATATAGGCTGAGGACTTCCCTGGTGGTACAGTGGATAAAAATTTGCATGCCAGTGCAGGGGACAGAAGTTTGATCCCTGGTCCGGGAAGATCCCCCATGCCACAGAGCAGCTAAACCCATGTGCCACAACTACTGAAGCCCATGCAACCTAGAGACCGTGCTCTGCAGCAAGAGAAGGCACCATAATGAGAAGCCCACGCGCAGCTAGAGAGTGGCCTCTGCCAGCGCCACCAAAAATAAATTAATTTTTAAAAAAAGAATACAAGCTGAAGTTTCACCATCCATTTAGAAGTCTGTGAGCTTCAGCCAGCTGGGGTTGGAAAGGAAGCAGTCTGATGAACTGTGATTGCTATGCATAAGGAACATAAACATGTCAAGGGGAAGCAAAAATGGCTTGTGTTTTACTTTGTTGTCAATAATTCTCTTGTGGGCCTTTCCAAGGCCATGACCAAAAAAGGACAGAAAGAACTATGAGTCTTTAGCTTGTACAATGTTAGTGTTTTCTACATGGACTTTCCAGGAGGGCAGGACATTGTACTTAAAATACACTTCGTGTCACTGCTCACGAAAGCTTAACAAATATCGCATCTCATTTATCTGTCAAAATTAAAGGTACAAGCACCCAGCCTGCTTCATATTTTGAGGGGAAGACTTCAATGAAGAAGCGAAAATTAAAAGATTTGGAGAAAAAGTATGCAGTAAATCATAAAATACCATATGTCCTTTGGAATTATAAAATAATTCAAATATATTCCTTAGCTATTAAAAACTCTAGAGAAAAAAAAATCACTATTTTTCCATATTCATGAAAAGTTCACTAGGGAGAATACCTAAATACCTTTTGGCAGTGTTACAAAGCACTCAGAGAGTAATCTCAAAAAAAGTATTTAAATAGGCCACCCTCCCCAAAGTTCTTCCAATCTGTGATTATTTACGGTATGTCTTTCTATATTTTAACGCCTTATTCCTAAAAGATTGTAGGATATGAGTATGTTTCGTATTTCACTGGCTTCACAACTGGAAAATGCAATTTTCTCAAAACGGAATGGCCCGATTTTGTCAGCTAATATTTTGTTACTATTTCACGGCTCCAGTATCATCTGCAAAATAAAATCCCAACCCCTCAGTCAGCTCCCCAGGGCCTGTTGAGCTCTACATGTGGTCTCCTTGTCCAGCTTTGTGTCACTCCACTCTCTTCCCTCAGTTTCCTGACCTGCTCCCCCAGCCCACTGCATTCACCCGACACGCCAGTTCTCTGCCTGGAACACTTTCCTTCTCTATTTGTCTATCTGGAGAAGGTTTATTTCAGCCTCAGTTCTAGAGCCTTCCCTGACTTCTCCCTGTCCTCACCGACCTTCTATGCAGAACCAAACCTCTGTTACATCACAGACCACAGTACAGAAGCCATAGCTGATTTCCCACATGGGACCCTCAGCTCCTAGAGGACAAGACACACTGCCCCTTGTTCACCCACCACAAAGCCTGATGAGGCAGACAATGAAGAGATGAATGAATGAATGAATAAAATGTCCTACTGAGACGGGCATGGAGATTTCCAGTCAAAACAGCCTTGGAGTCTATCCTCTGAGGAATTTTCTCAGTCTACGCATATAGCAATGAGGTCTTTGCTGGTAGTCCAGTGGTTAAGATTCCCCACTTCCATTGCACAGAGTGTAGGTTCAATCCCCAGTCGGGGAACTAAGATCCCACAGGCTGCATGGTGTGGCAAAAAAAAAATTTTTTTTAATAAATATACACACAGAAATGAGGGAGAAAAAAATCTTAAGACAGCCAGACTCAGAAATAAACTAACGCTCTCAGTAATCAAAAACAGAACAGGCAAGTCAAAGTGGTAAGTAGGGTCAAAACCCTGGGCTTGCAAGTTCCTCTTCCAGAAAATGTAGTTAGTATAAGAAACACCATACCTGTGGGGTAACCAAGTCTTATCCCATCTGTAAGAGGGAGCAAAGTCAGGCCTGGTGGGAAGCTGCCTACCTCTATAGAGTCAGACGGTCTATGTTTAATCCAGGCTCTTCCACCTGCTAGCTGTGTGATTCTGGACAAGTTATCTAACCTACCTGTGCCTCACAAGACAAAAGAGTAAAATTACAAGAGATCAAATTCCATCTGCCCAAATTCTAAAAGAGCAAGTTACATACTTTCCCATAAAATAGTTATAAATCAGGAAAGTATGTAATGTTTACTCTCAAAAGGTTATTTATATTTCTTTTAAAAATTTATCATTCCAAGTGACTAGATGTTTAGCAGCCAAATCTTAGAGAATATTAATTCCCTAACCCACTTAATTATGCGCCATATGATTTGGACATGAACTTTAACAAACTCCGGGAGATAGTAGAGGATAGGGAAGCCTGGTGTGCTGCAGTCCATGGAGGTGTAAAGAGTCAGACATGACTTAGCAACTGAACAGCATATAGACATTTACTTGATGAACCTCAGTGTAAGATCTGTCTTAGATAATGATGAAAAGTCTCAGATTGGTAAATGGAAAAGAGCCAGTTTGGGGGTTTTTGGTTTGTTTTGAAGTAACATGTATCTTTCCTATATGCATAAACACACTTCCTATTACTTTGCTTCCCAGTGACTACTGAGACGGGCATGGAGATTTCCAGTCAAAACAGCCTTGGAGTCTATCCTCTGAGGAATTTTCTCAGTCTACGCATATAGCAATGAGGTCTTTGCTGGTAGTCCAGTGGTTAAGATTCCCCACTTCCATTGCACAGAGTGTAGGTTCAATCCCCAGTCGGGGAACTAAGATCCCACAGGCTGCATGGTGTGGCAAAAAAAAAATTTTTTTTAATAAATATACACACAGAAATGAGGGAGAAAAAAATCTTAAGACAGCCAGACTCAGAAATAAACTAACGCTCTCAGTAATCAAAAACAGAACAGGCAAGTCAAAGTGGTAAGTAGGGTCAAAACCCTGGGCTTGCAAGTTCCTCTTCCAGAAAATGTAGTTAGTATAAGAAACACCATACCTGTGGGGTAACCAAGTCTTATCCCATCTGTAAGAGGGAGCAAAGTCAGGCCTGGTGGGAAGCTGCCTACCTCTATAGAGTCAGACGGTCTATGTTTAATCCAGGCTCTTCCACCTGCTAGCTGTGTGATTCTGGACAAGTTATCTAACCTACCTGTGCCTCACAAGACAAAAGAGTAAAATTACAAGAGATCAAATTCCATCTGCCCAAATTCTAAAAGAGCAAGTTACATACTTTCCCATAAAATAGTTATAAATCAGGAAAGTATGTAATGTTTACTCTCAAAAGGTTATTTATATTTCTTTTAAAAATTTATCATTCCAAGTGACTAGATGTTTAGCAGCCAAATCTTAGAGAATATTAATTCCCTAACCCACTTAATTATGCGCCATATGATTTGGACATGAACTTTAACAAACTCCGGGAGATAGTAGAGGATAGGGAAGCCTGGTGTGCTGCAGTCCATGGAGGTGTAAAGAGTCAGACATGACTTAGCAACTGAACAGCATATAGACATTTACTTGATGAACCTCAGTGTAAGATCTGTCTTAGATAATGATGAAAAGTCTCAGATTGGTAAATGGAAAAGAGCCAGTTTGGGGGTTTTTGGTTTGTTTTGAAGTAACATGTATCTTTCCTATATGCATAAACACACTTCCTATTACTTTGCTTCCCAGTGTACATTTAATGAAGAGAAACTATTGTGAAGTCCTATTTTCTCACTAGTTTTCATTATAAAATCAGAAGTGCATGTCCATAGAAAAAGATCACCCCAAAAGAGATCAAAACATTCTATAAAACAGCTTATTGAGGCTCAGACTGGTTTAATATACATAAAAAGAGTTAACTACAGTTACATTTTGAAGAATCCCAAGAAGACCACATGAACAATCTTTTCCAGATCTGGAATTCCACTAAAATAATCTCAGCAAATGCCAATCAACAAGGTATTATTTTGAATTTGGTGCAACTGACCTTAAAGGTAGTCTTCTTCAACAGGTAATTTTATTGGGGAGGGGGAGGAACAAGAGTCGGTTGGAGGGCTCTAGTCATCATCTAAAGATGAGGTATACTAAAGATGGAAGAACTAAAGAATGGAAATAGATACCAAAAGAGAGAAGAGATTCGGTCACTCACAAATATTGGGTTGGCCAACTAGATTGTTCGAGTGTTTCTCTAAGATGTTATGCAAAAACCCGAATGAACTTTTTGGCCAACCCAGTATACGTTGATGGACAGGGAAGCCTGGCGTGCTGCAGTCCATGGGGTCGCAAAGAGTCGGACACGACTGAGCAACTGAACCTGAACTGAATATATGCTGGGCTCTCTCAAATTCAAATGAGAACTGCTCATGTATCATCACATACAAAAAGAAAGTGGTTTAAAAGAGAGCAGTTCGGAACACAGGCAGTGCAATGGACTCTGAAGCCAGTGACCTGTTTTGAAATGCAGCTACATCCCTTAAGAGCTGTGCAGTCTTCAGTGTGCTCTTTAATTTCTCTTCAACTCATTGGTAGGCTGGAAATGAAACACCTTCAGCTGTTGTGGGTATTCAAAGAAAATACATTGAAAAGTGCTTTGCGGAACACCAGCACTAAGTAGCTGCTCAAAAAATTTAGCCGTCTTTGTTACTGCAAGACGTGACATGAGGGAGGTCTGGGGAACGGGACTTTGAATGCAAACCTGGACCCCTTCACTTACCAGGTCTAGGGCTTCACACACAAGTTACACAGTTTGAACTTCTTCAAGTCTCAGGTCCCTTATCCATAAAACAGATAGTAACTGCCTCATGGCACTGTTATGAAAATTAAATTATACCATGTGCATAGAGGGAGAAGGAAATGGGAACCCACTCTAGTATTCTTGCCTAGAGAATTCCATGGACAGAGGGGCTGAGCGGGCTGCAGTCCATGGGGTCACAAAGAGTTGGTCATGACTTAGCGACTAAACAGCAACAATGTGCATAGGCAGTTCAGCATAGTGGCTGGCACACAGGAGTCCTTAATCGGTGGTGGACACAATCTGCTAAAGCCAATTTAAGCGGCAGGGGAGGTGTGATTAGGCAAGGGTCACCATAGGACCTCTGCAATAGTAAGACACTGAGAGGCAAATTTTAATTGGCAATTCCCTTGCAGGCAGAAACATCTGTTTATTATTTGCCTGATACTCCATGTATTGATGACTAGCCCATACAGAAAGAGGTGCCGAACCATCTCATATAAAAAACCCAACAAATAAAAATGACTATGCTGCTAAGTCGCTTCAGTCGTGTCCGACTCTGTGCAACCCCAGAGCCGGCAGCCCACCAGGGTCCTCCATCCCTGGGATTCTCCAGGCAAGAACACTGGAGTGGGTTGCCATTTCCTTCTCCAATGCATGAAAGTGAAAAGTGAAAGTGAAGTCATTCAGTCGTGTCTGACTCTTAGCAACCCTATGGACTGCAGCCTACCAGGCTCCTCCATCCATGGGATTTTCCAGGCAGGAGTACCTTCTCTGAAAGCCATTGCCTTCTCTGAAAAAATGACTATAAACACTTTCAAAATATGAACTTCTGCATACATGTTAAATTAAAATGGGAGCTCAGGTGGGAATAGCTAGAAAGATGTTTGAAAATATAAAGCATCTGTCTTCACAGAAGGCAAATTAACCTAGTGCCCTCACTCCTTTAAAACTGTAACTGCCAATTACCAACGTACCATCCCGTGAAAAGCTTTAGTTTCTTTTTTTCTGTTTAATCACTTTGGGTATTTGTTTTCAGGAATGAAATAGAAAGGTGTAAATTGAGGTGACCGTAATCTTGAAGGTTTCTCTACTTTGATTTCCGTTATGCTCATTCAATATATTAAAACTCAGTCCTACCAAAAAAAAAAATCATTCTGAAGTGACTCACTTAACAATACTGGGTGATTCCCTAAACAAAGGAATTAGTAACGTGACAGGCTGTGCTATACGATTCCATTTAAAAGAAAGTTAATGTGAGCTGATTGCTTTCAGTGCCTCCATAATTAAAAATATACTACAATCACAACTCTGCGGAGATGGGTTAGTTTCGCTGAAACCTATTTAACTAGTATAAACTACTAAAATTCTACATAGGGATCATATGGTTTGAGTTCCCTGTAGGAAGACAATTTTCTATTCACTAAGTTTTTGTTTTTTTAATTTACTCAACTGAGAGGTTCAATACAGCTTCTTTTCTAAAATTTTCACATAGTAAAGCCCCAACTTTGTTCACAGCTGTGCTGCTATGTCATACAGTAACATAGCCTTTCCTGAACAAATAATTTCAGCAGTTTCAACATAAGGGATGGATGTGTTCATTACAAATGCCTATATTTTAAGTGTCTAGCTTCATTATACCCTGGTGCATATTTTATCCAAACCTAAATAAACCCAACCAAAATTATTCAATTGAAAAAGAAAAAAGTTAAGTGATGGAGAGTGAGGAGAGCTTCACTGAAAGGAGTGACCGTTTGTTACTTGGAGAACCACATTTCTCATGAATATTGTAGACTTAGCCCAGTACTTGGAGATAGACTTGTTGAGTGAGTGATTCTGGTCCCTCCCTGACCCCATTTCCCTTTATGCTAACTACATTTAAGCAGCAATATTATTTGAACTGCACTTTTAAGAGTTAAAGCTCCTTTTTTCCTATTTCAATAGGAAATAAGACTATTTTCTAACAGTGATAATAGAAAATAGCACTATTTTCAATAGGAAATAGTGATTCCAATGGGATCACTGACTACAGTCTAACAGGATGAAATACGTTATGTAGGGGAAGAAAAAGAACTTTTACTCTGCCCTCTGCCAGCTAAAAAATTGTCCTTTGCTACCAGTTTCCGCAAGACTGAAATCACTAGCTGACCTTCAACACAGCTTGAAAGGAGTTCAGAGTGGGAAGCAGGAATGAGTTCCCAGGCTGTGCTCTGGGCAAAACTGGCAAAATAGGCCTTCAGATAGATAGATATTTTCAGGAGATTTCATGAGCCCAGTTTCTTGCATCTTCTCATATCTAGAAAAGCACTAAATCATCAACAGGGACTTGTTACCAGGAGCCAGCCTCTGCCCAAAATGTGTACTTGACTAAAAGTAACCCCCTTCATTAAAATCACTGACCTGCCCCTGACCTCTTGGGAACAGTTCTTCAGAGCTACCTGAGAGACCACCATCCTCATTTTGCTCCAAATAAAACTTAACTCACAACTCCTACATTGTGGGTTTTTGGTTTTTTTTCCAGTTGACACTTCTAATGTTTTGTGACTGGGGTTTGTGAATTAAACTGACAGAAAATAATGAACAAAGGAAAAGGTTTATTCGTGTGCCTGTGGAGGCTTCACAAAAAAGAAGTGAAAATGGAAAAAAAGTGGCTAGGATGGGGGCTTGTATACCATTTTAACAAAAGGCAGTAAAGAGTAGACAAAGGACCAGGAGCTGGGCCTTCTAGGGGTGGTAGAGTGCTAGATGGTAACTTGTGGGCAAAACTAATGGAGGATAAGGGTTATTTTAACAAGGTTTGTTTATACAGCCTTAAGTCAGTGCCCTCTCCAGGGGTATGAGCCTTCCCCAGTGATTAAGAGTTGTTCTCTTCCTAGTATGAGAGGGGAAGACAACTTTACAAATGGAAATTTATGCATTTTGGTGCTCTAAGGCAAAAGTTATTGGTGGTACAATCATAAACACAATTTACATACACAGATATATATAAGATATGTGAACAATTCTTTAAAAAGACTGCTTTGGAATGGAAATAATACAAATTATTTTGCAAAATGTCATTTCCCAACTTACATTCCAGTCCTGCACCTACCCTATTAATTCAGTACTTAAAAAAAAAAAAACAGAAAATATAAATCATACCCCTAGAGCACGACTATGCCAGGCACCAAAATTACATAGCATGATGATGCATAATTATGGCGCTTTCAAACAGCATTTGAGAATGTGTCACAAGCGATGAAAAATGTAATTCATTTCTACCGACAGATATTAATTGCTCTGTGTTAGAAAACGTTTGAACCATTCCTGATAAGCAAAAACGGTAACATAAATGCCTCAAAAACAACTGCAAGGGAAGAGGCACAGTCCTAATCATAAAAACTCCCATAGCATAAGGAAAGGCAATTTCTCAAAGAGGACATCTATTATTAAAATTTGCAAGTCGTTGCCATGACACAGTAGGAAGGGGCTCAAATGTGAAGTCGCTTCCAGCAGGTCTAAAGTGTTATTAATCTCTAATAGAGCAGGGGACTAATTGGAGTTTAGGATTCTGCCCTGTTTCCTTCGCAAACTGTCTTTGTTAAGGCAAAACTGGATAGTTGCAGAACTTTCAGAACGGACAGGCACGTATGTGTAGAACAGACTGCTCCTTTAAAACCGAACCCTAAATGGTCACAAATGAATCTCACTTATGGTTTAGCAGGGCCATGCTTTTTGCTTGTTACAACTAGGGCAACTCTAACTCTTCATGGATTTTCATCTGTTATTTTAGAGATTATGGAATTTGCATTGCAATGTTAAGTTACACAGCTGGAGTGGCAGACCGAAGTCATCAGAAATTTCATGAAACTCTGCTATTTTCAAGACAACTCTAGGCAAGCTCCAGCAACTTCATCACCTCCCAAAACCTGTGTCAACACCCACACCATTTATACATTATTAGAGCCTGTCTAACCTCATCCATAGCTGTATACAGCAGTGCTTCCAACTTTCTGGTCTTGGCACCATTCTGATACCTCATGTCCAAATTCTGCCCCCATATCCTTACGTCCTTGTTACTGGGGGGCTGGCAATTAACTTAATCATGAATGGCCAGTGATTTCATCAATCATAATGCAACCCCAAACGACCAGTACAGAGAGCCTCTGGGAAGATGAACCCATCAGGTTGCTGGTGTGGTAGGAGGGGTGGTGCCTTTGGAGTAGGCATGGAGGCTCTGTGCTCCACCTCCCCTCACCTTGCATCTCTCCCACCTGACTGTTCTTGAGTTGCATGCTTTGAAATAAACCAGTAATAGTAAGCAAAGCCCTTTCTCAGTTCTGGGTG
Source organism: Madoqua kirkii (assembly GCA_006408675.1). Lineage (NCBI taxonomy): Eukaryota > Metazoa > Chordata > Mammalia > Artiodactyla > Bovidae > Madoqua > Madoqua kirkii. The sequence goes on along the minus strand of SJYC01078284.1, from coordinate 29,627 downwards.
GGGGTTCAAGGGTATGGTATAGAAACCCCCAACTTTATAGCCAAGTCAGACAGAATGTGAGGATAACCCAGCGTCCTGATACTTGCAATGGTCACCTGAAATGAGAGCTGCTTTGCAGAGCTGATCCCTTAAACCTATGGAGTCTGATGCTAACTCAGGCAGTCAGAGTCAGGACTGAACTGAATTGTAGGATACCCAGTTGGTGTTCACGGAGAAGGCAATGGCACCCCACTCCAGTACTCTTGCCTGGAAAATCTCATGGAGGGAGGAGCCTGATAGGCTGCAGTCCATGGGATCGATAACAGTTGGACACGACTGAGCGACCTCACTTTCACTTTCACACACTGGAGAAGGAAATGGCAACCCACTCCAGTGTTCTTGCCTGGAGAATCCCAGGGACAGTGGAGCCTGGTGTGCTGCTGTCTGTGAGGTCGCACAGAGTCGGACACAACTGAAGCAACTTAGCAGCAGCAGCAGAAGCAGCAGTTGGTGTTGGTGAGCTGGAGAAACAGTGTGCAAAAGACCATGTGTTTGGTGTCAGAAGGGGAAAAAAAAAAGACCTCCCATTGATAATGTTCTGGTTTTTTGATCTGGCTGCTAGTTACATGGATCTACTCAATTTGCAAGATTCATCAAACTGTTGACTTATTTGAGCACTCTTCTGTATATATATTAGTGAAAGTTGCTCAGTCGTGTCCAACTCTTTGCGACCCCCATGGACTATACAGTCGATGGAATTCTTCAGACCAAAACACCAGAGTGGGTAGCCTTTCCCTTCTCCAGGGGATCTTCCCAACCCAGGGGTCGAAGCCAGTTCTCCTGTATTGCAAGCAGATTCTTTACCAGCTGAGCCACCAGGGAAGCCCAAGAATACTGGAGTGGGTAGTCTATCCCTTTTCCAGGAGATCTTCCTGACCCAGGGGATTGAACCGGGGTCTCCTGCATTGCAGGTGGATTATTTACCAACTGAGCTAACAAGGAAGCCCAAACATGTTATGTGTTATATGTTCCTGAAAAGTTTATTTTTAAAAAATGTGTCCAGGGTATAACAGTGTATGTGTCTATGTAGCCACTCGCTCTTCTGACAGATCCTGATCTGCTCAAGGAAAGAAAAAGATCTCCAAAACTTCAGACATTTCTTCTCCTTGGAGCTTAAGAGAACAGAGTACAAGAAAAAAAAATTACAGAGAAGAGTGAGTAGCCTGGGTCTGTGTGGGAACAAGAGAATCATCAGGAGGCTGACCAAGCCTCCTGTAAAATTTCATGGCGGGGGTAGGGGCGCTCGATTGAAAGTTATGCTCTACCGTTTAAAGTGAGAAAATAGAAATGTAAATAATCTCCAATCCAAAGTGGCTTTTAAATTCTCTATTAATGGAAAATTCGATATGTAGACAGTACTACACAAAGAATAATTTCACATTATAAATTGAGGAAAATTTATCAGTTCAGCTTAGTTTTAATAGCCTTAGTCTTTTAGCGGTATCTTCTTAAAACTTATCTTGGCAGCACAGTACACCAATTCAGGGGCCATCGAACCAGGTGGATTTTCTAAATCAAATTATAACGAGATTAATGTTTCAGTTTTCCCCTCGTAGAGCCATATATTGCACCTCAGCTTTAATATTGATTTCTTAAGTAACCCGTCTTTTTTTCTAACAAATTACCTCCCCTTGAATTTAAACAAAATATCTCCACTTATGTGGATACATATCTCTTTTGCCTGGACACTCTGGCAGAGACCTTGTGAATCTCTATGTTACTGGGAGATATCTGATTAGCCAATTTGATTTAATTAAGCTCTCATCAAGAAATGTCATCATAAATAATTGCAATGCCTAAATTCAAATAAAAGCATAGCAAAAAAAAAGTCATACTTTGGAAAGTACGTTTGGAAAAATTCCATCATGCTCTCATCACGCTTTATAGAGAGCTAACTATTAATACATGTTAGCAACTGAGCCAGATGCTGGACCCTGGAGAAGATGAATAACGCACTGATAAGGAGGAGTCCTGGCTCGTGAACTGTTCACAGACCAGTGGGAAAAGGCCATGTAACATACACTATGGCACAGTCATGTACTGCTGTTGGAGCCAGAGAGAGGAAGACTCAACGCTGAGAGTGTCGGAACCAACGTGACCGAAACCATGATGCCACAGTGGGTCTTACAGGCAATAAAGTTGATGGGAACTGGGAGGGTATTCTCGGCCTATACAGAGGACACGCAGCAGCTCACGCCTCCAGCTCTAGATGAGTTCTGTTACGTGTATGCAGGAGGCTAGTGGAAGATGAAGTGGGAAAGGAAGGCCACGAACAAGAGAAGCTCCTAAAGGAATTCCATTAGAAATGAGTTTGCAGTTTTAGGACACAACTGGCAGGTATGAAGGACAGACTGGGTAGGCACTCAGGAGATCTGACCTAGAAGGCTGCAGAAGTCTACAGGATAAACAGGGAGCTTAAATCAGGAGGGACCAGGGGAGTAGAACCAGATTCAAGAGACTCTGTGCAAATTAGCCCTGACTAAGGGATGCTGGGAGGGATTGGGGCCAGGAGGAGAAGGAATGACAGAGGATGAGATGGCTGGATGGCATCACTGACTCAATGGACATGAGCTTAGGTAAACACCGGGAGTTGGTGATGGACAGGGAGGCCTGGCATGCTGCGATTCATGAGGTTGCAAAAAGTCGGACATGACTGAGCGACTGAAATGAACTGAACTGAACTGAACTGAACTGAAGGGACAAGGAGGGACAAGGGAGACAGGGACAAGGAAAAGTCTAGGCTGACTGTAACGTTAACAGGATTAAAATGATAGGAGGCATGAGGGGAAGGGGATTAGAAAGGAATGGAGCAGGGACTGGCCTTGTCCTGAATTTCCACTGCAGCTGGCAGGAACTATAGATTCCTCCTCTGACCCCGCCCACGAACAATCGCTCCCAGGTTTCTTTCTGGCTTCACAGTATGCTGAGACAAGGAACATGTGAGGAACACTAAATATACAGAGGCAATTCAAGGCTTGGAGATTTTTAGACATGTGCCTGGGAGAAATCAAGGTAGACATTGCAAGTAGTCAGAAATGGAGCCCTTAATCTAAGAAAAGTGGTTGAATCTGGAGACAGATTCCCGTGTCCTATCCATAAGGATGCGTTAAGGGTGTTTCGTGGTGAGGGATACATAATAATGGAACTCCTTCAGTCACTTTCAGGAGAAGTCACCATTTTTGTGGTTTTTATGGGCAACAGCCTTCAATGTAAACTGTGATGGTCTCTGTCACCATTATGATTTTTAAGAAGAGAACATGAGCACCTCTGAGTTAATCTGAGAAAGGATATAAAAAATCACATTATAAGATTAAGCCATCCAGGAAAAGCCTAGAGGGGGGAAAAAGACCAGCAAACAAACAAAATATCACAGCACTTCTCCACTGTCCAATAAACAAATCTGTGAAATCCCTGTCCTTCCCTGCCCATGTTAAATTAAATTACTATTCTAATTTGGAAGATTGATTAACATTTAACTACTCTGGGTTTAAAATGCATTCACGATTTAAAAATGCTACTGACACATATATATGGAATTTAGAAAGATAGTAATGATGACCCCGTAAGTGAAACAACATAAGAGACACAGAGGTATAGAACGGACTTTTGGCCTCTGAGGGAGAGGGAGAGGGTGGGATGATTTGGGAGAATGGCACTGAAACATGTATACTATCATATAAGAAATGAAGCGCCAGTCTATGGTCAATACAGGATACAAGATGCTTGGGGCTGGTGTATGGGATGATCCGGGGAGATGGTGTGGGGTGGGAGGTGGGAGGGGGCTTTGGCATTGGGAGATTGTGTACACCTGTGGCTGATTCATGTCAATGTATGGCAAAACCAATACAGTATTGTAAAATAGAATAAAGTATTAAAAATAAATAAATAAATAAATAATTTAAATTAAAAAATGCTGAACTCAGTCTTGGTTTTCCTTCCTCCCACCCTCCATTCTATGCCCAGAATATCTCTCAAATATCAATTCCCAATCTCAGCAGTCATATGTAGCCTCCCCTCTTCTGTTTTGAAAGCTTTTTCCATGAACCCTCTTCTGCTATCCATAATATCCAACCTTGACCTACAGCAGTTTTTGAGTCTCCAACTCAATTTTAATCTTCATGGGAAGAAAGCCATGTTTTCCCCCATCTTTATGCCTCTCCTCCAAGCAGCAGACTCATCATGCTGACAGTAAAATGCAATGGAGCAAATAGAGTAAGATTAACCTAGAAACCGACTGGAGTGAAGAAAATGAATGAGGAGGGATATTTTTGGCTTTTAAAAATGTTTTTAGAAGGAATGATTTTGCACCCCTGCTGACCTGTTTCTTCTCTTTCCTCCTACTTCTTTCTAAGCCTACCAACCTTCTCTGAGCTTTTCACATTCTGCAGAGATTTCCTTAGCTTTGAGCTTCAGACCAGGGTGGCAAGGAGTCTTCAAAGGGAGAGGAAGGGAAGCAGTAAGAAGGCAGCTACCTGGGGCAACATGAATTAATAATGGATCCCCTCTCGAATGTAAACTGGGGTAACCATCATGGGAAACAATAGAGAGGTTCCTTAGAGAACAAAAATAGAGTTACCATATGATCCGGCAATCCCACTCCTGGGCTTATATCCAGACAAATTATAACCCAGAAAGATACACGCAGCTCTATGTTCATAGCACCACTGTTGACAAAAGCCAAGCCATGGGAACAACCTACATGTCCACTGATAGATGAATGGATAAAGACGATGTGGTGTAGACTTATATATATAAAGGAACACTACTCAGCCATGAAAGAGAACAAAATAATGCCATCTGCAGCAGCATGGATGGACCTAGAGATTACCACACTAAGCAAAAGAAGTCAGAAAGAGAAAGACAAATAACATATGATATCACTTATACGTACAATCTGAAATAGGATACAAAGAAATGTATCTACAAAAGAGGAACAGATTCATACATGACAGATCAGACTTGGGGCTGCCAAGGTAGAGAAGTGTTGGTGAGGGAAGGACTGGCAGTTTAGGATTAGTAGATGCAAATTATTATATACAGGATGGATAAACAGCAAGGTCCTACTGTATAGCACAGGGAGCTATATTCAGTATTCTGTGATAAACCAAAATGGAAAAGAATATGAAAAAGAAGCTATATATGCATATATATACATACTTTGCTGTACAACAGAAATTAACATTGTAAATCAACTATACTTCGATAAAATTTTAAAATTAAAGAATTAAAAAAACAACGAGGACCCTCCTCACTTCCCCATCTCCAGGCTCCCTAATTCTAGATACTAAGGTTCTTCATTTCTGACGTGGAGACCATTTCAAACTAATTCATATCTCCTTACATAGATACTGCTATTAACCACTAGCCTCTTCAGACACTTTGTACGTTATCGAAGTGTTTTCACATTCATTTTCATTAACGTTTCATTATGATGAAAATGCTAAATAACCAAAATCGTTCTTCTAAATTACAACCTCAGGGTGAACCTGGGAATAAAGTCTAAAGAGAATTTGATGATTCTCTCAACTAATTTCTAAAAATTAGACAGCCAACCTGCCTGCCTCACGAGTGAAAAATCGCCTTACATCTATCTATCTACTACAGAAAATTTTTGTTCCTTTTGTCCCTTCTGTCTGATGTTGCTCAGAAAATAAAAATTCCTAAGGGGTGAACTCATCCATCCAAATGCTATCAAGTGCTGTGGTAATTAGATCTGGAACTCTTGTTCCAGTTAGCAAATCTTACCAAGCTGAAAGTGTAATGGATCCAAAACACGCGAGGATGAAAAGCACCAGAGAAAATACGGAGACCGTTTGTTAGTAACAGCGCTTACTGGTTCCTTTTAAGTTTCTGTCCTAGACGGCTAACCCTCTCGTCTTTCAGAACAATGACAGCCCACATCACTCATTCCGAAATTAGATGAAGCCACTGAGAACTCTGGTGCCAGTGAGGAGCAAAAGATGGTCTTCTTTAATTAAGTAAAAGTCATTGTTCCCTTTTGCTCCTAATATAACTTGGGCTCATCTCACACGGGAACTGTCTATTCGTTCAATTGGGTATTTTTGGTAGCTTTACAGTTATGAGGAATAATCATTTTCAGACTGAAATTTTACCTTATACAAAAAATATTTTTTTTAGAATTCTGAATTATCATTTTCTTTGAATCCCTAAGTACTATTTAAATCCATTTTCTTGCTATTATTTGTTGGTGTTCAATGACTCTACAGAATGACTCTGCTTCTGTTTTTGATCTGAGACGTTAATGCATTTTTATTTTTCCTGGTGCTGTGCACACAAGGTTTCTGACACTGAACTGGGGACAGTGACTGGAGGAAGCCCACCACACTGACGGGACACAGACTTCAGAGCTGCACCGTTACTCTGCGTTTGGAATTTGTCACCCATAACTTCAATCGTCATCACAAGTGTAGGCCTAATGGACCAACCCACACACACACACAAACATACACACACACTCTCAACACTGTGTGCTACTCTGAGCACAATACTCTGCTGGCTGGTTATCTGTGTGTGTGTACACATGTGTGAGTTCAGTTGTGTCCAACTCTTTGCAACCCTATGGACTGTAGCCCACCAGGTTGCTCTGTCCATGGCATTTTCCAGGCAAGAATACTGGAGTGGGTTGCCATTTCCTCCTCCAGGGCATCTTCTCAACCCAGAGCTTATCTGTGTCTCGAGTGTAAAATGATGCCCTCACAGCTGCTGATCCTGTAATAGACCGAGCCCCTCTCCTGGTTTTATTTCACTGCAGGGCTGGCAACAGAAACAGGAAGTTGGGGAGCAGGAAATGTAATAAATCCCATGACTACTTTTTCCCCCCTCCCTGCACCCTGTCACCTCCCATTATCAGCATCACAGACATTCCTGATATCAGAATCCACCAGGAAGTCCCTTGCTTCCCTTTTTTATCCTGAGTCGCCTGTGATGAGGAACATGCAAGTGCCTGAGCTGGTTCATCAGCTGAACAAAAGCAGTTCAAGTTTCCATGTTCCCTGATCCAATTCTGAGGATGGACTGCTGTAACGCTTCAAGCTCAGAGCAACGCAGCAAGCCCCATGCAGGTTGTAAGTATTAGAAAAATCCAAGAGCATAACTACCCAAGGGTGGTCACCCAACAAGGTCACAATATTCAGACATCCATCCCCGGCCGGGCACCTGCCCCTCATCATTCATGAGTCTAAACATCATAACGATCCTTGGAAATTCATTGAACGATGCTGGGAAGAAGCCAGGAACTACATCAAGGGTACTAGCCCGTGTGTTTCTACGAGCATGCCCACACGTGGAAGCAGAAAGGGAATCGCATCCTTCAAAACAAAACTAATCATGGGGATTCCCTGACAGTCCAGCGGTTAGAACTTTGTCCTTCCGCTACAGGGGGCATAGGTTTGCTCTCTGGTAGAAGGCAATGGCACCCCACTCTAGCACTCTTGCCTGGAAAATCCAGGAGCCTGGTGGGCTACAGTCCATGGCGTCGCTAAGAGTGGGACACGACTGAGCGACTTCACTTTTCGCTTTCATGCATTGGAGAAGGAAATGGCAACCTACTCCAGTATTCTTGCCTTGAGAATCCCAGGGACAGGAGAGCCTAGTGGGCTGCCATCTATGGGGTCGCACAGGGTTGGACATGACTGAAGCGACTTAGCAGCAGCAGCAGCAGCAGCAGCAGCAGGAAAATAAAGACCTCGCCTGCTGCACTGCGTGGCAAAAGAAGAAAAGAAAAAGAAGGAACAGGTCTTGGTTTTGCTTACATTCTAATTGTTGTCACTTTAGTCATCTCCCACTCTTTTGAGACCCCATGGAATATAGCCCGCCAGGCTCCTCTGTGCATGGGATTTCCCAGGCAAGACTACTGGAGTAGGCTGCCATTTCCTTCCGCACGGATCTTCCCAAACCCACATCTCCTACACTGGCAGGCAGATTCTCTACCACTGAGTCACCAGGGAAGCTTACATTCTAATACTCTGCTTTAAAAAATATATAGCTATCAATACCACATAAACCTCAGTAGTACAGACTAAGCTATTTTCTCTATAGCTTTCCCAGTATTTTGAAGGAGCCTTAAACCCACTATCCTTCCTGTGTTCCAAGAGTTCTAAAAACACTAAATTTTTTAATATAAAAATTATTAAAAATATCAATGAATACAATCAATCCCAAAGCTCTTTAAAGCAACCATTATTAAAATTATTCTCAGAGAGGAGACCATAACTAGTTAACAGCCTCTGAAACCTATCTTCAGGCACCACTCAGGTGGAAAGTGTAAGGAAAACATACGCTGGTCAGTTAAGCCGGTATTTAAATGCAGCACTAAAAATGCATTTCACGCCCAACTTCATCAATCACCAACCAATCTTACTTTGCATCTTGGCTACCAAAAGAAAATGAGATTTGTTTCCCTGAAGAAATATGTCAAAGCTCTGCCTGAATTATTAAGCTTTACTATTATAGAGAGAAACTGAGTCGGGGAAAAAAATGAAGAAAATAGAAAAAGAAATAAAATTAGACCCAGGTTGCCATCTACAGACTGTTATCAGCACTGCTCACTCCTGAAGCACCAAATATCAGAATATCAATAAATATCAGCAGAAACATAAAAGGCCAAAATGTATAATTATAATCACAATGATTGCAAAAATCAAAATAGCCTATGAAGTCTCTCTTTTTTTCTAATTAATAAGAGAACACTAAAGAACACTGATTTAAAAAATCTTCACAATTTAACATATGCTCTGAAGGAAGCATAGTTATGATTCCTTAACTCTAAAATTTTAACACTTAGAAATAAAATTGGATAGATTATATCATTCCAAATTTAAAATATTTTAAGCATCAAAAACAGTTTCATCTCTAAAATAGAATTCTTGCATTTTTTGATGTGATATTTGTATATACTGAGAATTGATCATCATAATAAGTCTAGTCAAAATCTGTCCCCATTCATGGTTACAAAATTTTTATTCTTGTAATAACTTTTAAGATCTACCCTCTTAGCAACTTTCAAATATGCAATGCAGTATTAATTTCCTGCATTTTTGGCTCATTATCTTGACTCTCTATATACTTTCCCTTTCATTTTGTTTCAAGTTTTTATTGCTTTTCCCTTTCTAAAGAATAAGAGCCCTCTGGAGGCACAAATGTCCAAAATCACACACTTGGTTCTAATTACTAAAACAGATGCTATTAAAGCAAAAAGCAACTGCAATAATAACTGAATTTGGACACTGAAAGAGAAAAAAGAGAGAGAGAGAGAAATAAAGACCAATACTTTTGCTAATATAACCTAGAAAATCTCCTAAAGCCAAAGACATCTGGAGGGAGATCTGATAAGGAAAATAGCTCAATTTTCAAAAGAAGGGATTTAAGCTAATATCCTTAAACTTATCAAGTGATGATTTAATCTTGTAAACGGTACAAAAGCTTTTTTTCATTTTCCCTGGGAAGATTGTTTTGGAAGCCAAGATTCATTTTCCAGGTCATATGTTCTTTCTATCAAGATGAAAAGATACAAGATGCTTCATCTAAACTCTTGTATATGCTTCTAAATCCACGATATAGGCCCCTTGCGCACATGTGCGTGCTAAGCTGCTTCAGTCGTGTCCGACTCTGCGACTCCATGGACTGTAATCTTTCCAAATTTAAAATATTTTAAGCATCAAAAACTGTTTCATCTCTAAAATAGAATTCTTGCATTTTTTGATGTGATATTTGTATATACTGAGAATTGATCATCATAATAAGTCTAGTCAAAATCTGTCCCCATTCATGGTTACAAAATTTTTATTCTTGTAATAACTTTTAAGATCTACCCTCTTAGCAACTTTCAAATATGCAATGCAGTATTAATTTCCTGCATTTTTGGCTCATTATCTTGACTCTCTATATACTTTCCCTTTCATTTTGTTTCAAGTTTTTATTGCTTTTCCCTTTCTAAAGAATAAGAGCCCTCTGGAGGCACAAATGTCCAAAATCACACACTTGGTTCTAATTACTAAAACAGATGCTATTAAAGCAAAAAGCAACTGCAATAATAACTGAATTTGGACACTGAAAGAGAAAAAAGAGAGAGAGAGAGAAATAAAGACCAATACTTTTGCTAATATAACCTAGAAAATCTCCTAAAGCCAAAGACATCTGGAGGGAGATCTGATAAGGAAAATAGCTCAATTTTCAAAAGAAGGGATTTAAGCTAATATCCTTAAACTTATCAAGTGATGATTTAATCTTGTAAACGGTACAAAAGCTTTTTTTCATTTTCCCTGGGAAGATTGTTTTGGAAGCCAAGATTCATTTTCCAGGTCATATGTTCTTTCTATCAAGATGAAAAGATACAAGATGCTTCATCTAAACTCTTGTATATGCTTCTAAATCCACGATATAGGCCCCTTGCGCACATGTGCGTGCTAAGCTGCTTCAGTCGTGTCCGACTCTGCGACTCCATGGACTGTACCCCACCAGGTTCCTCTGTCCATGGGATAACTAGGCAAGAATACTGGAGTCGACTGCCATTTCCTTCTCCAGGGGATCTCCCTGACCCAGAGATCAAAGCTGCGTCTCTTACATCTCCTGCACTGGCAGGCAGGTTCTTCACCACTAGCACTACCTGGGAAGCCCAAAGCCTCTTACTGGGAACAAAAATTCCCCAAACCTTCATTTAAAAGACACCAGCCATTGTCCTATGTAACACCGAGATACAGCGGTGAAAACCTACTATCTACACATTATAAAACCACATTGCAAAATATATACTTAACGTGGCCAATTAAAACCAGTGCAGATTCTCCAAAGACTGGGGAAGAATAGCTGAGGCCTTCTACATTTTCTTAGCACTTTAAAAATGTGACTTTCTTTCGTGTTCAACATGTTTTGGTTATTTTCACCCCCACAGATGAAACTATTGTTAAAAACTATTTGTGGGGACTTCCCCGGTGGTCCAGTGGTTAAGACTTTGCTTTCCAAAGCAGCAGGTATGGGTTTGATCCCTTGTCGGAGAGCTAAGATCCTACAAGCCTCATGGCCAAAACACTAAAAAAACTCAAAACAGAAGCAATATCATAACAAATTCAATAAATACTTTAAGAATGGCCCACATCAACAACAAATCTTTTAAAGAGATCCTTGAAAATATAAGGAAAAAATCTTAAATAAAAGAGAAAACTATGAATTTCTACAAAGGCAAAAACACTGATAATTTGACTTTTTAATAATGGTTACTTTCCTATAAAACATGGAAATGCTGATTCAGCTTCTTGTGTTTCCATGTTTCCATGAGTGAAATAACCTGAAGAGATGATGGTCCCCTCTCTCTTGAGGGAAAACTGCTAAATCTAAAGATTTTCAAAAAATAAATTGAGAGTAGGACCTAGCATTTTCATAAGTTACTAAGAGCCACACAGAAAATAAGCAAGTAACATTTTATGAAAGCCTTTAATCAAAAATGATTCATGAAAAGTTTAACATGAGTCTTGTTTCTTAATGGGTTTTAAAATATTACAGAGACATCTATTTTGTAACTTCTGTCATTCATTCACCAGTATCTATTAAGTGTCTCATCTCTCAGACCTAGTTATTGGGGATTGAAAAAAATAAACTAGTAAGACATAGCCCATGGCCTTGATGGTTTTGCAATCTCATATATCCGATTAAAATAAACCCTCTATTATTTTTAATGTTCACATGTAAGGCATGCTTTTTCAGGCCAGCTTTTTCCTTTGATGCCTGCCATACAACAATGGTAAAGAATCTGCCTGCAGTGAAGGAGACCTGGGTTCAGTCCCTGGGTCAGGAAGATTCCCTGGAGAAGGGAATGGCAACCCCACTCCAGTATTCTTGCCTGGAGAATCCCATGGACAGAGAAGCCTGGTGGGCTACACAGTCCATGGAGTCGCAAAGAGTCAGACACGACTGAGCAACTAACACTTTCACTTTTTCCATACAACAAGCATTCACTAAACATCCATTGACTCCATTTTACCCTGGCTTCCCCATTTCATGGTCACTGGAAGAGACTGAACAAACTTAAAGATAAAATCAAAACTATAAAGATAAATCGTAATATGAATCCAAATGTTGCAGAAAGCTAATGGGGGAAAGAAAGTTAAATAACTTGCCCAAAGTCAAGAGCAGAACTGGGACAAGAATCTAGGACTCTGGGTTTCCAGCTAATTATCATTTAAATCTTTGAAACCTTAAGCCCCCTGCACTTTCCTCTTGTGGAATAGACTCCTTCATTTCACCTGCTCTTTTAACTTCATCTCGCACGTCCCTCTGCTGACCCTGTAACCATCTGAGCAGCATCTTCTAAGCCCTCACACAACTTTGTGCTGTCTCCTTAGCTGTGAACCCCACATGAGCTGTGATTCCAATGTGATGCTTTGTATGGACTTTGAAGTGAGCTGGAGCTCTCAGGACGAAGACAGACCTCTGGCCATGAATCTGAAACTTGATCCCACTCACCCCTTTTTCAGAGCAGCCCAGCATGTCTTCCTGCAGAGGTGAGTGGAGCCCAGGGGGAGAGAGAAGCAGTCGCTCCTCCAGCCGTGTCCCCGCCAGCCCAGCTGCCCATGGCATCACCCCCACTCATATCTTCACCCCACTGAGACCACGCTTGGAGTGAAACCAAAGAGAGCCCGCCTTCACAAAACATGAAAAGGTCACAATTCTGACAGCATGCCTGCTTAGTCCACCCCTTGGATTATACAGACCATGGAATTCTCCAGGCCAGAATATGGAGTGGGTAGCAATACCCTTCTCCAGGGAATCTTCCCAACCCAGGAATCGAACCCAGGTCTCACACATTGCAGGTGGATTTTTTACCAGCTGAGCCACCAGGGAAGCCCTAGTTTATCACACTTTTATCCTATAACTTGTATGAATGCAAAATGCTTTAAATTATTTTATATCATCTCTCACCTGGTAATGCAAGGTATGTAACTATTAATAATTCAGATCAAATTGCCAACATCCACTGGATCATGGAAAAAGCAAGAGAGTTCCAGAAAAACATCTATTTCTGCTTTATTGACTATGCCAAAGCCTTTGACTGAGTGGATCACAATAAACTGTGGAAAATTCTGAAAGAGATGGGAATACCAGACCACCTGACCTGCCTCTTGAGAAATCTGTATGATCAAATTTACACCATATTGGGTGCAATTTTATGCAACATCTGTACTATGCTAGTATCTGAAAATAAATGTAGTAATGTTAAATAAACAAATTTGCCTAGAAACCTATTATAACTGCTCATTTTAAACATTTAGATATTCAGTCATCCAGAAGTGTTTAAATAGCTTTAGCTATCACCCAATTAAGAATAGAAAATTTCACAGCTTTACAAATGAAATTATTTATGCTATTTTGTCATAGCCTACAAGAAAATGAATTATGCATAGATTTATTAACCTGTCTCTTATACACATCTCAGGTCAAGAAGCAATAGTTAGAACTGGACATGGAACAACAGACTGGTTCCAAATAGGAAAAGGAGTGCATCAAGGCTGTATATTGTCACCCTGCTTATTTAACTTCTATGCAGAGTACATCATGAGAAACACTGGAATGGAAGAAGCACAAGCTGGAATCAAAATTGCAGGGAGAAATATCAATAACCTCAGATATGCAGATGACTCCACCCTTATGGCAGAAAGTGAAGAGGAGCTAAAAAGCCTCTTGATGAAGGTGAAAGAGGAGAGTGAAAAAGTTGGTTTAAAGCTTAACATTCAGAAAACAAAGGTCATGGCATCCAGTCCCATCACTTCATGGGAAATAGATGGGGAAACAGTGGAAACAGTGTCAGACTTTATTTTGGGGGGCTCCAAAGTCACTGCAGATGGTGACTGCAGCCATGAGATTAAAAGACGCTTACTCCTTGGAAGAAAAGTTATAACCAACCTAGATAGTATATTCAAAAGCAGAGACATCATTTTGCTGACGAAGGTCCGTCTAGTCAAGGCTATGGTTTTTCTTGTGGTCATGTATGGATGTGAGAGTTGGACTGTGAAGAAGGCTGAGCGCCAAAGAATTGATGCTTTTGAACTGTGGTGTTGGAGAAGACTCTTGAGAGTCCCTTGGACAGCAAGGAGGACCAACCAGTCCATTCTGAAGGAGATCAGCCCTGGGATTTCTTTGGAAGGAATGATGCTAAAGCTGAAACTCCAGTACTTTGGCCACCTCATGCGAAGAGTTGACTCACTGGAAAAGACTCTGATGCTGAGAGGGATTGGGGGCAGGAGGAAAAGGGGACGACAGAGGATGAGATGGCTGGATGGAATCACGGACTCAATGGACGTGAGTCTGAGTGAACTCCAAGAGATGGTAATGAACAGGGAGGCCTGACGTGCTGCGATTCATGAGGTCACAAAGAGTCGGACACGGGACACGACGGAGCAACTGAACCGAACTGAACATACCATTTATTGGTAAAGTTGTGTGGGTGTTCTCTTGGATATCAGTGAAACATCTTTTTGAAAAAGTGATCTGTGACTAAAAGCAGTTAGTAATAAATGTGAACAAGAGTTGTAGACACACAAATAGGAGAGATCACAAGTAGGTGGTAAAAATGTTAATCAAGCACTTTTAGCTGGAACACAGGATGTTAAAATTTACCTTTCTCAATAAGAACACTCAAGAAATATTTTCTCTTGAAGCGTATCCTCATAGCACAATTAGAAATTAAGCGTGAAAAATACCAGCAATCTCTCATACACAGAAGTCTTTGAAAACTCTCATAAGTGACAAATACTCTGTGAGTCCAAGAAAACAAACAGATCTTACAAATTAAAACTGTATCACAGCCTTAAGATAATGATCATCAATAATAACAATATAATAATAATAACAAACTTACCACTGTTTGGGATTGTTTGTGGTGAACTCTTTAACTTGGCCTTTTGTTTCCCTTTCATGGGTTTTTCTGAATTTGCATCTTTTTTCCCTTTCCTCTTTGGAGGCTGAGGAGATGAGTTGTCACTGGATCCAACTGTTGACTTAGACTGGCGATCATTTCCCTACGTGGCAAAAGATTAACTCTTACTATTGGCTGATGAACGCCTTGGGTGATAAGTACAAGTCACTAACATGTTAAAAGGGGGCAGGGACCAGAGGTGGGCGTTCTGTGCTGATTCTGCTTCTGTCCATTTCCTACATTAAATTCTTTCTGGTGGGTGGCAGAGGAGGGGTCTACCAGGGGAAGGAGAATAAAAATAATAGCACCTGAGGGACTTCCCTGGCAGTCCAGGGGTTACAACTTCTCCTTCCAGTGCAGGGTGTACAGATGTAATCCCTGATCAGGGAGCTAATCTCTCACATGCTTTGCAGTCCAAAAACAAAAAACAAAACAAAAACGATAAAACAGAAGCAATATTGTAACAAATGTGAAAGACTTTTAAAAAATGGTCCACATCAAAAAACATTTTTAAATAAATAATAGCACTTGACAACTGCTGAGTACTGATATGTACCAGGTGTTGCTATGAAACTGTCTCACTCAATCCTCATAACCTAAGAAACAGGCACTGTTATCGCCCCCATGGTATAGACAAGCAAATGAGGCTTAGAGGTTAAGCCTGGCCAAGGTCATAGCCAGCAAGGAGCAGAGCCAGTCCGCTGTCTCAACCATCCTCTTCCTCCTGCACCTTTCAGAAGAATCAGCAGATAGCTATTGGATGAGGAATGATGACAAAACCCAGTTCAACCAGCTAATCGAGAAATACCTTCTTAGCGAGTTGTCACGGTGACCACATAGGGATCATCATGCAAGCAGATGCGCACTGTGCTTAAAGAAAACCTGCAATGCTGACCCATCTGCCAGCGACTTTCACCATCTCTATGAGTCGCAAATCCAGAGCAACATAGACACAAGCAGCTCAAGCCACATACCCCCCTGCCACCATTCCTGCAAGACAACCCCGCGGACCACACCTGTGGTGGTTGCCTCTGATTCCCATGTGCGTCTCGAAATGAAGACCTTGCCTCTGAAAAGGGGGCTTCCCAGCGTGGAGGTGAGGTTGAGCTCAGTGGCTGCTGTGGTGGGCGCATGTACAGTTCCTGAGGAGCCACATAACAGCAACTACAGTGGTGGCCCCTGTACCCAAGGAATAGCTGTGCTGATTCTCAGTGCAAGAAATTCCCTCCTAACAAGACAGCCTTGGCTTTAGGACACTCAGGGGCTACACTTACCTGAGTGTGTGAGGTGTGAGGCTGCAGGTAGCAGAAATAATGCAAGTTGTAGAGACCCTGACTCAGAGTCACTGCACCACCACCAACCACCAATGGGACCTTGATGTAACTAGTTCCTACGTTCTTGGAACCTACTTCCTTAACAATTCAGTTGAGTTCAGTTCAGTCGCTCAGTCGTGTCCGACTCTTTGCGACCTCATGGACCCTTTATCAATTGAATGGGGTTAATGTGCCTGCTGTTAGGTCTCTTACATGAAATGAAATGGTAACATTTATAAAGTAACTGGTATAGTGCCTGGCAGGCCTCCCTTCTGGCTTGGTGGTAAAGAATCTGCCTGCAATGCAGGAGACGTGAGTTTGATGCTTGGGTAGGGAAGATTCCCTGGAGAAGGAAATGGCAGCCCATTCCAGAATTCTTGTTTGGGAAGTCCGAGGACAGAGAAGCCTGGCAGACTACAGTCCATGGGTTTGCAAAGGAGTTGAACACGACTTACCAACTAAACAAAATAAACAGTGTCTGGCATGTAGTTTTATTCAAAGACTATCAGAGGGCTTCCTCCAAGAGCCGAGAGTTAATATCTTTTTCTTAAAAATCATATCAAATTTACACCATATTGGGTGCAATTTTATGCAACATCTGTACTATACTAGTATCTGAAAATAAATGTAGTAATGTTAAATAAACAAATCTGCCTAGAAACCTATTATAACTGCTCATTTTAAACATTTAGATATTCAGTCATCCAGAAGTGTTTAAATAGCTTTAGCTATCACCCAATTAAGAATAGAAAATTTCACAGCTTTACAAATGAAGTTATTTATGCTATTTTGTCATAGCCTACAAGAAAATGAATTATGCATAGATTTATTAACAGTATGAAAACTTGTCCAAATCTATAACACTTTTTTGCATAATTTAATTTCCTATTCCAACTGCAATTTAAACATACAGTTTCCACTTAATTATTACATTAACTGCAAACAGAGTTGGGGTCTTTTTTCTTTCCTTTTCTTCAATGATTATTTCTTGCAAAGCCATAAACTGCCAGGCAGGAGAAATGGCTAATAGTGTTTAAATAGCTTTAGCTATCACCCAATTAAGAATAGAAAATTTCACAGCTTTACAAATGAAGTTATTTATGCTATTTTGTCATAGCCTACAAGAAAATGAATTATGCATAGATTTATTAACAGTATGAAAACTTGTCCAAATCTATAACACTTTTTTGCATAATTTAATTTCCTATTCCAACTGCAATTTAAACATACAGTTTCCACTTAATTATTACATTAACTGCAAACAGAGTTGGGGTCTTTTTTCTTTCCTTTTCTTCAATGATTATTTCTTGCAAAGCCATAAACTGCAAGGCAGGAGAAATGGCTAATGTGATTACAGTGGAGATTCCAAAACCATCATATGAGAAGGAACCATCAGCCTGGTCTCACATTCTAGTCTATTTTCAAATTAGTCTATTCATCTCAAGATTCTAAAACTTCAAAAGCCTTGAATAAGAGGAGTAACCCTTCTAGCGAGCCTACTAGAATGTTCAGAGATGCTGTTCAATTTATCAGGACTAAAATGAAACAAAGAAAGCAAAACTCTGGATCTCATCATGACAGGGTTTTTTTGTTTTTTGTTGTGTTTTTTTTAACAGCTCTCTGGGAAAAGTCTTATTCACAGAAGGGGTAAAACAAGAGAGAAGCAGACACTCCATCCTGGGGAGACTGAGAATTCACATGATTTTAAGTATCAACTCTCTTGCTGAATGTACAAGAAGTTCTGATTTACTGAGTTCCTGATGAAAGTGAAAGTGAAGTCACTCAGTCACGTCCAACTCTTTGTGACCCCATGGACTATAGCCTACCAGGCTTCTCAGTCCATGGGGTTTTCCAGGCAAGAGTACTGGAGTGGGTTGCCAGGGACACTCAAAAGACAGATTTTGGAGCATCAAGAAAGACTAGTTGATTCCAATAACTCCATGAGGCATAGCTCTGGTAACGGACACTCATGTATTCAAATACTGATTAATGACTAATTGGCAGGCACTTGACAAGAACTAGACTAAATTTAGCTTCCCTGGTAGCTGAGGCGGTAAAGAATCTGACTGCAATGCAAGAGACCCAGGTTTGATCCCTGGGTGGGGAAGATCCCCTGGAGAAGGGAATGGCAACCCACTCCAGGATTCTCGTCTGGAAAATTCTAAGGACAGGGGAGCCTGGAGGGTCTACAGTCCATGGGGTTGCAAAGAGTCAGATACGACTGAGTGACTAACACAACACAAAATTAAACTTAGAAAAAAATAATTGCTTTGTGATTAGAAAACGGGAAAGAATTCAAATGTTTTCTATTTTAAAAAGAAAACACGTTGTATAGCACCAGGAACTCTACTCAATATTCTGTCATAATCTAAGTGGGAAAAGAATCTGAAAAAAATGGATATATGTATATAACTGAATTACTTTGCTACACCTAAACCTAACACAACACTATAAATCAACTATACTCTGATATACAATAACAAAAGAAAATAAGATGCATCTAAAAAATAAAAACATGTATAATAAATTAATACAAATATAAATAAATTATATACTTATCTATTTACATAGTTAATTATACAAATTATAGATAATACATAGACAAATTATACAGAGAGAGGGAAGGGCAGAGGAATAGAAGAGGGATCTTCCTTTCTTTTTTGAGACTTCTACATATGACTCATTAATGGAAAAGTCATTGCTATTTATGGAGCATAGGGAATAAGATTGTCATCTCATACTGCTATGTTAGTTGATAAGATAACGTTACTGAGTAGCTCTTGTGTGCTAAATACTCATAAACACAAATATTTACCAAATGCATAGATAGGCATTTTTTCAGATAAAGGAACTAACTTTCTCAATGTTACCCAGGTTTGATTTTTCTACTACTATTTTTCGGATATAGGAATTAACTTTCTCAAAGTTACCCAGTTTTGACTTTTCTGCTACACTGACACTTGCTAGTTCCCAAGGGACTAGAAACAGCTAGCATATGGTTTGATTCCCTTAAAAAGTCACCTGGAAATAATAGATTACGATTTTATCCCTCAGTGGAAGAAATCAAGCAGCAGCCTCATTTTACAGGGTATCCCATGCAAACACTAGACCCTGTGTGATCATTCAAGCACTGTCCTGTTTTTCCCCTCACACACATATCAAAATACCTGATAGAAATAGCAAATCTCTGGCTCAACAGAAAACTGAAAAGAGCCCTTCGATCACCTCCTCGCTCTACTCAATTGGGATTGTTATTATCCCTCAGTGGAAGAAATCAAGCAGCAGCCTCATTTTACAGGGTATCCCATGCAAACACTAGACCCTGTGTGATCATTCAAGCACTGTCCTGTTTTTCCCCTCACACACATATCAAAATACCTGATAGAAATAGCAAATCTCTGGCTCAACAGAAAACTGAAAAGAGCCCTTCGATCACCTCCTCGCTCTACTCAAATTGGGACTGTTTTAGATAAGTCCTTAGGCTCTTCCCAACAAGATCCAGTCAACTCAGGTTTCTGTCATTACCATGGTAAACTCACTTTAAGCCTTCATGAACATGTGCCAGACACAAAAGCCATGATGCATCACAAAATCCCTCGCAAAGTGATTTTGTGAGGGCTTTGCCGCACACAGCAGCACTCACAGCGTGTGTATTTCAGCGAAGCATCCAGGAGACCCTGTGAGCAGGGGACCACACTCAGACTCAGGCTGGTGCTTCTCTGTGTATTTGCTGACGGCAGGTGTGAGAAATCTTTTTATCCAAACTGGACACAGGTTCCCAAAGGGCAAAATGGAGTTCTGGAAGCTTCAGAATCGACCTTTCACTGTGACTTTGTGCTATATGGATAATCATGTTTTCTCACCCAAACCTGAGCAATTGCCATATTTGAATCTGTAAATTGTTGATCACAAGATGTATTAGCCACTTGGGAATTAAGGACAACTGAGGACAACCTAAGGTTGTCTTTAGCTCCAACTTTCAAGCATGTCCCTGATTTTATGTCTCTTCCACTAGAGGGTGCTTAAACTCTGTGCTGAAACCTCCCAGCTAGAGGACCGCCTCCCTCTGGTGGGTTAAATTTTCAAACTTAATAGAACTTCAGAGGGTTCATTTATCACTTCCTTTTGTTTCCCAGACTAGAATCTCAAAGTACTTGTTTCTGTGACACCCCCTAGTCTGTATGAGGGGTGACTTCTGGTCTTTTCCTGCTTTGCACAGGGCACTGCCTGGCTGTTTTGAAAGGGTTGCTGGATACCGCCCCCCGCCCCCCACACCAAACCTCCTCACCTTTACCCCAAACCCTATTACCTACACTTCCTACCACAAGGGTGGGGCCTTGCTGACCCATCACTTCTGCACAGCAGGTCCTCTATGGAGAGTGTAGAAGCTTTCTCTCTCTCTTTTTTAAGCTCTATCAGGCCCCCACCCACACTTCCCTTCATTATGCAATACACCCATTCCTAGAAAGCTTGTGGAGAAAAGAATTCCTAAAACTCCAACTGGGTCCCCTTTGATCTGCATCACAAGTTCAGGGATGCCTTCCCTTGAACTGAACAGTAAGTAGCTCCTTAAGTTGTAACCCAGCTCACCCATCGTATTCTATTCTTGCCCCACTCACTTCTCTGCAGACACCATAGCCAGAATGATCTTTCAAAAATAGAAATCAAATGCTATCACTCCCTTCCTCTGCCCCTCAAATGGTAAGGAATCAAATCCAAACTCCACCCATGGCCTGCACCACTGGGCCCTGCCTGCCTCTCCAATCTCATTGCAGACCACCCTAGCCTTCTTTCTGTACCCTTTCTTTATGCCAAGCTCTTTCCCGAAGGCCTGCTCTTTCTCCCCTGCCCCCACCTTGTACGCCTGGCTGCTTGACCTCATTAAAGTCTCAGTCTCAGAGCATTTTATATCAACAAGTGCCCTGCCACATTATTTCAAAAATAGAAATCAAATGCTATCACTCCCTTCCTCTGTCCCTCAAATGTAAGGAATCAAATCCAAACTCCACCCATGGCCTGCACCACTGGGCCCTGCCTGCCTCTCCAGTCTCATTGCAGACCACCCTAGCCTTCTTTCTGTGCCCTTTCTTTATGCCAAGCTCTTTCCCGAAGGCCTGCTCTTTCTCCCCTGCCCCCACCTTGTACGCCTGGCTGCTTGACCTCATTAAAGTCTCAGTCTCAGAGCATTTTATATCAACAAGTGCCCTGCCACATTTTATTGTCCTCATGGCACTTATCACCACCTGAAATTATACAGACATTGATAGTCTGTCTGCCCCCGTTCTTCCACCCTGCCCCGCCCCACACAGGCACAGACACTAGAACAAAAGTTCCATGACGTCTGAAAGCTTGTCACCAATCTCTGCCAGCTGCTTGAAGGAATATCCCGGCACTCAGTAGGTGCTTGTTAAACATGTGCTGGATGGATGGCTGGATGACCAGATAAATGGACAGATGAATCTATAGAATGCTTCATGAGAAAGCATTGTGAGAAAAGGGACAGACTCTGCTATCACTGTGTTATTCTAAGTCAGAGCATGGCAATATAATGTTGGGTCTTCGCTTGTGTACGAGGTGGAAACTCATCTCAAAACATAACTTTGAGTCCTTAAAGGTCCTTTCCTCAAAGAGACGTTTTCCTGATACACATATCTAAATTCTCCTTTTATTTTCCTGCATATCATTCTATCCTTTTCTCTCATTTTAATCACACTTTGCAATTACACACTGCTTTGTGGTATCATTTGTATAACTTTGTCTCCTTGAGTAGGACAGAGCGAAGAGACAGTGTTGTGTCTTTTTGCTCAATACTATCTCCCTGGGGCTTAGTTCTAGGCCAGACACACAGAAGACAGCCGGTCATCATTAGATGACCCAGTATTCACAGCACAGATTCGAAAGAACTTCCAAACAAGTGAGCAAGAAGAGGTACACATGTGCCTCCTGTGTGTGGATTTAAAAATTGGAAACACAATTTTAATTTTAAAAAATCATTCTAAATTTCAGAAGAATAATAGGCATCTAATCCCAAAGTTCAGTCGTTGTGAATGTAAAGACCTGAGTCCTGATCTTGGTTCTGACATGAACTTTCCCTGTGATCTGAGCCAGTTATTCAACTACACTTGGTCTCTGTTTAACCATCACCTTTCCGGCTATACTATGAGGGTTAATGAGCTCCTATGTGCATGGTACATGGAAGAGATTCCACTCCAAAGTCCTGAAGGAAAGAAGGGTAGTCTCCCAAATCTAAATTCCTGGACTTTATTTAGCTTTACAGGATTCCCAGGTGGCGCTAGTGCTAAATAACTCGCCTGCCAATGCGGAAGACTAAGAGACACGGGTTCGCTCCCTGTGACGGGAAGATCCCCTGGAGGAAGGCACGGCAACCCACTCCAGTATTCTTGCCTGGAGAATCCATGGACACAGGAGCCTGGCGAGCTATAGTCCATAGGGTCGCAGAGAGTCAGACACAACTGAAGTGATTTAGTATGCAAGCGCACATCTAGCTTTATGATGGTTCAGTTACTGGAATACTCTCTCTCCCCTTGGTCTCCATATCCATGAAGTTATGGGTCCTCTGTGGCTCTCACTGTGAGCTCTGCCCCCGACCCTCTCTATTCCCACTTCCCCATCCTCCCACTCAACAGTGTGATGAAGCCAGCTCCTCGCCAGGCTGTGATGGGTGTGAGGAAAGAACGTCACCATGACATGCCTGTGCTCTTCAACTACGACCGTCACGTGGATGGGCTTGCAAATTCTCATCTGATGTCCTCAGTCTCTGCCATTTACAACTACTTGCTGAACAGTCTACAGCTAGACTCCGTAATGACATTGACAGCTCAATGCATTAGAAATTAAGCAGGTGATTCTGTCCTCAGCTGCCCTCTAATTAGCTATAGTACCACCATTTTCTCAGGCATCCAAGCTCAGAAACTCGGCCAAGGTCAGCACTATTTCTTCACACACAAAAGAAACTGTTTTTTCAAGAGTTTCACACAATGGTGTAGAAAAGGGGGAGGGGAAGGAATACCTAAATCATCATTAGGAGACAATATCATTGTCCAGCAGCCACTTATTTCACAAGACACCAATTAAGAGTTCTGCTTATTTAATTCAGAAAGGGACAATATCAGATCAATTCTGACTTCTACAGGTCAGGAAATTCAACCAAAAGAGCAGAAAGAGAAGTTTTCAGCTAAGAAAACCTGTCAAAGCAATACTCCAGCAGGACATGAAGCTCATCCCTACGAGGGGGTACAGACAAAACATACAAACAGGTTAAGAAGTTACCTACTAAATGCTTGTCACAGTTCCCACGTAATGAGTATTCAATAGATTATGCTGAAGTAACAAATACATGAATGAATGGTGGATGAAAAAGATTCTGATAAGGAGCTAACTATTTAGAGTGATTCTCAATCTTTTTTAAAAATATACCTGAGGATTGCCATTCTGTTACATACACTTTCTTTTTAGTCTTTGTCAGTGATAGAAAACAATGCTGGGCAGACCAGTGATGTGACCTAAAACAGCGTTTCTTCTCATTTATGTATTATTGCCTAGATTTCAAGTTGGCATAAATTTATCAAGTCTATATATTAGGAAAAAAAAATCTCTTTTGAAATCCATATTTTAAAAATATTAGCTCTCCTCTAGAAACTTAGTTGTAACATTAATGTTCTAATGTTGTTTCACATAATTGCTTATATGCCACAAGGTGGCTATATTTTATTTCTTCAAATTTAATTGAAACCCAACAGACAGCCTCTCTGTTACAGTACAGATATACAGAACATTAATGAGTAAAGTATATGATACTCACACTGCCTTTAGACTTTCTGGATCCTACAATTGGAGGTAGTGAAGAGGTTTTCTGACTGTGAAAACAAATTACAACTTAGAAATCTGAATATTATTCACAAATAATATACAAAGCAAGATAATTAACCTCTCAGTTTGTCACCCCGACCTGGAACTCAACTATTTATAGACATCAGTATTCCACAAAAAGTACCACTGACTTTCCCAATTTCACAAAGACCACCAAAACATTTCCAAATTCCATTCCAAAGATTATTTTTTTAATTGGAGTATAATTGCTTTACAATGTTGTGTTAGTTTCCAGTGTCCAAAAGATTCTTAATGTTCTCTTGTATAGCATTTTAGCTGATGCTTACAAATAAATTTAGTACCACCTTTAACTTTTTCATACCACTTAAAATAAAATCCCTAAATTTTTTATTCGCATTTCAAAAAAAAAAAAACAAGCATCTCCCAAGCTGAGTGAGGATTTTGCCAGATTGTGTTTAAAACTAAAAATGATAAAGTTTTTTTTTTAAATCATGTCTATCATATCTGGTACAAGCACAGAATGGTAAAACACTGGCATTTATATTCAGGGAGTTTCTAAACCAGTCATTCTCACCCCAAAATTTAAAAACTGCTCTTTGGCCCTAAGTATTTCCCAGATGTGTCTTTACAGGAAAAGATCCAGGTCGAAACCCAGCTGCACCTCTCTGAAAGTGAGAAGCCACGAAGGTTAAGGCAAACCTCGCTGACCTGCCTGAGAAAGGCCCCGTGAGCAGGTTTTCTCAGCGCCATCAAGTACAAGCACAGGCCCTCTCTGCAGTGCGCAGGGCCACCCACAGCAGCCTAACCCAGCGCTGCTTCTCAGGGCAACGCTGGGAAGGACTTGGTCTCATGGATGGGTAAGGGTGGCTGGCAATAAGTCTGGTAAATAGTTCTGAAGTGCTAGAAAGCAATGTGCTCTTTGCGATACTTCAAACAGCACCCCTGAAATTCCATTCCACCTATTCCAAATTGAGAAAACCTTGGTTAGTCTCTCCATCGAGCTACATGGGATGACAAATCAACGGAGAACACACTGGTGACATTCTGCTCTATCTCTGTCACATGTCACCTGTCTGAGGAGGAGCAACTACACAAAGTCAGTTTTCCAGCCAAGTAGACACGGAAAAGCAGCGGCGATGGACCGCAGGGCAAGCCCAAGGGTCCCTGCAAGCAGGGGCCAAGGCTCTTCATGCAAACGCATGCCTGGGAAGTCCACCTGCTGGGCTGAAAGAAGGCATTCTTCACAAACGTACAACATCTCATAGAGCATGTGCACTGTGTGCAATTATAAGGGTAACCCTTAAAATTCTGCCTGAAATAACTATACACCCAGAACTCCACTTATTTGTATAAAAGAAATATCATTTCTGTATTTTACCGTTATTATTTTTAAGTAGAAAATATTATTTCTTAACCACCTGTAAATATTTCTCTACACATCAGCTGAAAAATTATTCAATCAAGTTAATGTTTTTAAGACTTCTAAAAGCGTATGTTGTAGAGAAGCTCACTGCCCTGTACCTTTTTCACAAAAATAAATCTTTATATTTGTTATAAATTCATAAGTGAATGGCTAAAAATTACTATATAGTCTATCACAGATTCCTCAATATTATATTTTTATGCAATAGTTCTCAACCTCCAATCACAACAAAATAAACAGCAATCAACGTATATTGGACATCCTTTCTCTTCTAACCGATAAGTGAGTGAGTGAGCGAAGTTGCTCAGTCGTGTCCGACTCTTTGCGACCCCATGGACTGTAGCCTATCAGGCTCCACCATCCATGGCATTTTCCAGGCAAGAGTGCTGGAGTGGATTGCCATTCCCTTAACTGATAAACAAGATTCTAAAAAACAGCATAAAATTCAATGCTATTTCAAGTGATATCTAAACTATGAGACATGAGTGAGGATGCAAACGTACCCGTAAGACTTTCTCATCGTCGACTTGTCGAAAAGTAATTCACTGTAAGGCAACTTCTTAAACTTATCTCTGCCGACAGCCACATAAAACTGCCCGTTCTCCAGCTCTGCCCCACTCTCAACCAGTTTTCCTTCTAAAGTGTAGAGTCTGCCAAAATATGAATGCCAGCAATTCAAATGTTAACAAGCATTTCAAGAACCGCTAAAATCACAGTCAATTAAAAACTCCATTTCTAAATTGGCTCATTTGATACTATGCTAAACACTGAATTATAAATGTCTCAAAGTCTTAAGGCTCAGCTAAGTACCAGTGCAGATGCAATTACGGTCTAGCTGTACAGAAACCTGACAGTCTAACATAAGGATCCCCTATTGCTGCCATATTTAGAGCTTAGAGGGAGAGAATTAACTTGAGCATCTCCCAAGCTGAGTGAGGATTTTGCCAGATTGTGTTTAAAACTAAAAATGATAAAGTTTTTTTTTTAAATCATGTCTATCATATCTGGTACAAGCACAGAATGGTAAAACACTGGCATTTATATTCAGGGAGTTTCTAAACCAGTCATTCTCACCCCAAAATTTAAAAACTGCTCTTTGGCCCTAAGTATTTCCCAGATGTGTCTTTACAGGAAAAGATCCAGGTCGAAACCCAGCTGCACCTCTCTGAAAGTGAGAAGCCACGAAGGTTAAGGCAAACCTCGCTGACCTGCCTGAGAAAGGCCCCGTGAGCAGGTTTTCTCAGCGCCATCAAGTACAAGCACAGGCCTCTCTGCAGTGCGCAGGGCCACCCACAGCAGCCTAACCCAGCGCTGCTTCTCAGGGCAACGCGGGGAAGGACTTGGTCTCATGGATGGGTAAGGGTGGCTGGCAATAAGTCTGGTAAATAGTTCTGAAGTGCTAGAAAGCAATGTGCTCTTTGCAATACTTCAAACAGCACCCCTGAAATTCCATTCCACCTATTCCAAATTGAGAAAACCTTGGTTAGTCTCTCCATCGAGCTACATGGGATGACAAATCAACGGAGAACACACTGGTGACATTCTGCTCTATCTCTGTCACATGTCACCTGTCTGAGGAGGAGCAACTACACAAAGTCAGTTTTCCAGCCAAGTAGACACGGAAAAGCAGCGGCGATGGACCGCAGGGCAAGCCCAAGGGTCCCTGCAAGCAGGGGCCAAGGCTCTTCATGCAAACGCATGCCTGGGAAGTCCACCTGCTGGGCTGAAAGAAGGCATTCTTCACAAACGTACAACATCTCATAGAGCATGTGCACTGTGTGCAATTATAAGGGTAACCCTTAAAATTCTGCCTGAAATAACTATACACCCAGAACTCCACTTATTTGTATAAAAGAAATATCATTTCTGTATTTTACCGTTATTATTTTTAAGTAGAAAATATTATTTCTTAACCACCTGTAAATATTTCTCTACACATCAGCTGAAAAATTATTCAATCAAGTTAATGTTTTTAAGACTTCTAAAAGCGTATGTTGTAGAGAAGCTCACTGCCCTGTACCTTTTTCACAAAAATAAATCTTTATATTTGTTATAAATTCATAAGTGAATGGCTAAAAATTACTATATAGTCTATTACAGATTCCTCAATATTATATTTTTATGCAATAGTTCTCAACCTCCAATCACAACAAAATAAACAGCAATCAACGTATATTGGACATCCTTTCTCTTCTAACCGATAAGTGAGTGAGTGAGCGAAGTTGCTCAGTCGTGTCCGACTCTTTGCGACCCCATGGACTGTAGCCTATCAGGCTCCACCATCCATGGCATTTTCCAGGCAAGAGTGCTGGAGTGGATTGCCATTCCCTTAACTGATAAACAAGATTCTAAAAAACAGCATAAAATTCAATGCTATTTCAAGTGATATCTAAACTATGAGACATGAGTGAGGATGCAAACGTACCCGTAAGACTTTCTCATCGTCGACTTGTCGAAAAGTAATTCACTGTAAGGCAACTTCTTAAACTTATCTCTGCCGACAGCCACATAAAACTGCCCGTTCTCCAGCTCTGCCCCACTCTCAACCAGTTTTCCTTCTAAAGTGTAGAGTCTGCCAAAATATGAATGCCAGCAATTCAAATGTTAACAAGCATTTCAAGAACCGCTAAAATCACAGTCAATTAAAAACTCCATTTCTAAATTGGCTCATTTGATACTATGCTAAACACTGAATTATAAATGTCTCAAAGTCTTAAGGCTCAGCTAAGTACCAGTGCAGATGCAATTACGGTCTAGCTGTACAGAAACCTGACAGTCTAACATAAGGATCCCCTATTGCTGCCATATTTAGAGCTTAGAGGGAGAGAATTAACTTGTAGAGAGTGTGTGTGTGTGTGTGTGTGTGTGTGTGTGTGTGTGTGTGTGTGTGTGTGTGTCTGGGCACTCGGTCATGTCCGACTCTTTTGCAACCCCATGGACTGTAGCCTGCCAGGCTCCTCTGTCCATGAAATTCTCCAGGCAAGAATACTGGAGTGGGTTGTCATTTCGAGAATGTCATACTTTAAATGAAGCTTGGCTTCCACTGAAGTTTGATTCTTCTCTTTATATCCCGTGAGCACTTAGAAAATTTATTTTCTTAATGCATTGTTTAGGTTAATATCCAACAGCAGCCCTCAGACAGAATTTTATATAGAAACACACAGAACTAGGTCAGAAAACAAGAGGTGCGAGGGCAGGAGGTAAAAGAACCCACTGCCAGCATTAATGATGCAGAACTGCATAGCGTTCATGCTTCTCTTTTTTTTGCCTTCCGTCATCTTCCCAGAATCAAGGGATTTCACAAGAACCTCCCTTTACTGTAAAACTGCTGCTGCAAACTACAATGTGTTACTTATTAAGAGAACAATGATAACCTTGCTAGACGATTTAAAGTGTCCACACAGTTTGTTTAAAGAGCAAGAAAAAAACAGACAGCTTAGAAAACCACGCCACCAAGAAGACAATGCATGTTTTTGAAGGTGATAAACAAGAGTTAGTAACTGAAAGGATTATAAGATGATCGTTTTAAAAGTTCTCAGACTTCTTATATCACAAAATTAAGGGTAGTGACATGTGCAAAGAAAAAAAAAATCCATTGATCTGTCTATTTACTGATTATGTGAAAGGCCGTATCGTATGGAGTCAAGAAGTAAAATAAAAGCAGCCACTTAACCCCCTCAAGTGTGTTAGTGTTGAGTTAGTATGAAGATGCTAAAGTAGTGTATTTCTATCCCTACAAGTCTAAATACCAACACTTAACCCAGACAATCTGGCTTTCCTGCCTTGACCTAGACTAAGGCCTCTGGACATTACTGATGTTTTGGATCTGATAATTGTGGGAGAGGTGGGAGGCTGTCCTGGGAATTGTAGGATGTCAACAGCACCCTTGGCCTCTTCCCATGGGATGGGTGTTGTAGCCACCTCTAATCCCTGTGACTCTGGACACTGCCAGCCGCCCCTACTGGTAAGTCGCCCCTGGTGGAGAACCTGTTGGAAACCAACCCCTAGGAGGCCTAGACCCATACGTTCTTCTTCTCTCATTTACCTTCAAAATAGGAAGATCTGAATCCGTCAT